>JABXWE010034793.1:0-16594 GCA_014611495.1 Limonius californicus
GCTGAAAATGACGACCACCAACTTTGATGCAAGCGTTGTACAAAGTGATTTTTTAAAAAGTCAATTGCAGTAGCCTAGGGATTGTCCCGTCTATATTAAGCTTTAGAATCTGACAATATGAAAATTGTAACAGAAAGAAAGAAATCTTGACGAAAAACCTGTAATTTACTTACCTTAATAAATTACAAATCAGTTGCAACTAAATACTTGTTCATTTTCACATCTTGTTGGGCCAAAATTTTTAACTACCTGAACTGTCACACAGTTTGACATACAGGTAAATGTCATTCAAAGCTCATTACAGCTGACTGCAGACGGAATAGCTTTTTTCTAGGTTTGCTGCAATTGACTTTTAAAAAAATCACATTGTACCTCCGAAGCATATTTTGGCATACTCTTTTAAGAATTCCAGGCGTTGTGTGGAGTTCTTGTGCTGCAGCCAGACTACGTGCTAGCAGATCTTCTTCAGACTCGACAGGCTTCTCGCAAACCTAACTCTTCATATGGCCCCGTTAAAAAATCATGGGGAGCTACGCCCGGAGAGCATGGCGGACATGTTACTGGTCTCCCTCGGCCAATGCATCACCGTCACCGATTACATGGTTGATGCAGTTTCGGACGGCACGCGAAAAGTGTGCATCATGTTGCAGCCACATCTATTGACAAATCCCCAAAATCGTCAATGGCTTTTGGCATCAAGCCTTTCAAGCTCTTTACAAAGCCTAAAAATCTTTCTTCGATTGTGTTGGCCCTTTCATCGAAGGAACGTAATCTAAGAGACACCATGCCGGCCTCGGTGGTCTAGTGGTTAGCGCGTTTACCTTTAGATCCGAGGGATGCGGGATCGAACCTGGCTGAGGTCGGCGAGATTTTTCTAGCGGGAAAAAATCTGAAATTGCGCCTTCTGTCGGGTAAGAAGTAAAGCCGTAGGTCCCGTGCCACTGCGATGTGTGACACGTTAAAAATCACTACTGGAGTTGGAATTACTCCAGATAGGCAAAATTCTTAGTTAGGGTCTACAATGGACCAAATGTGGCCCAAGTGCATAGAGATGCTTGCCATATGTGCAGGAAAAATGATGCAGGAAACAACTGAGGACTGCACTTTTTTATTTTTTTCTATTAATTTTTGCGAAGAATGGTGAAGTAGGATATCCACTGGAACGGCCGCCACGAACGATTTTGCAGAATCCATTGCAGCCTTATGCCCCTGGGTCTGTACATGTGCTCCGGTGAATATGTGTCCAGCCATTGGTATTGAATTTCCTCTTGAGGTGTTTGGCATCTGCCGCAAAATCGTAGTACTTCGTAGTACCCAGCCATTTTCCAGAATATGTTTTTTCGTATCAACCAGCATAGTGGTCGCCAAGCCGATGATACTCCCAATATCATCTTCATACAACCGTCGTCTTCAGTTTTACTTTTACTGTCTGGCATCGTGGTCTGAACCATAGAAGGCCTCGTAGTCGTATTGTCTGAAGCAGAGGGTGGTTGTACTTTCCTGCCCTCGTCGCTGCTGCTGATGCTAGTAGGTACTTTTCTTTCGCTTTAAATTATTTTATTAAACGTTGATGTGGACGCGGCATAGCACATGTAAACGTAGATACCCAAATGAACGTCAATACTTACCATTCTTAGCAAAAAACTTTCTAATATCCATGATTGTGCGCGCTCTTATGTATGTACGAGGTTAATAGCTTCTGGAATATTCTCGTTGTTGATCCGTCGTGAAATGAAACGAGATTATTCTAGGAAGCTCCTTGTTGCCACGAGCTAACTATACATCCAACTGTGAGATGCCATAAAAACTATGACTTATGACTTTTAACAGATGGCGCGAGGGTCTCTATTTCGTAATTAGTTTCTTTCAAAATGTTGATATACCAACAAGCAACTTATTCATCAGTTTTTCAGAAATTTGTTGTTTATATTTTGTTTTATTTTAAATTTTTTCCACCTTGGAAGGCTGGGACAGCAACCCCTCAACTGAATATGCCCTTGCATCTGTCACCAAACGCTTGGTTGATGCAGTCTCGGACGACAAGCGAAAAGTGTGCTGGTGCACCGTTATGTTGCAGCTAGGTACGCCTATTGACGCACTGGTACTTCTTCCAACAGTTCTGGCAATACTTCTTGCAAGAAGGTCAAGTACGAGGGTTGCCTTTTATATTTCGGGATTGGGCAACCCTAGTGCTCCCATCTGGCAACCGACGTCTTTATCGTAACGTTTGAGATTTTTGACGGTATATGTACTCAGAACGTTTTGACGTACGAGCGCTATTTGTGTAACTTGAAAAATTCATATTGGCCAAAAAATGAAATTAAATCGTGATGAGTTTCGTGTGATTATTTTTTACAAATTTCGACGGGGATTAACTCAACAACAGTGCAGGTGCAGGATTGAGGTATCCTTGGATATTAGTGGGACCAGAATACATTCAATATTGCATGAACATTTGGCCGTAAAAAAGATTTGTTCGCGTTGGATCCCACATAATTTGACAATCGCTCATAAACAAGCTCGTGTCAATTGGTCGCAAGAAATGCCCATAAAATTCGATCGCGGTGCTTCAAAACATGTATATGACATCGTGATAGGCAACGAATCGTGGATCTACGTGTATGAGCCCGCAAGTAAACAGTAGTCGACTGTATGGGTCTTCCAAGGCTAGCCAAACCCAACAAAAGTCGTTCGTGCTCGAAGCAAATGGTCGCCTGTTTTTTCGGAAAAACTGGACATGTCTCAACCCTACCATTGGTGCAACGTAGAACGGTCAGTTCTGAATGGTACACAACCATTTGTTTGCCACACGTCTTCGGAGAAATAAGGAAAACCAACTGCAGAAGACGGACCATTCTCCACCACGACAATACGAGCTCTCACACATCGGCTCGAACAAGTGACGTTTTGAGCACTCAAAAATGTCGATTTGATGAGTCATCCGCCGTATAGTGCTGATTTGGTACCCAACGACTTCTTTTTATTCCAGAACATCAAAAATAAATTGCGAGGTCAACGTTTTTCGACACCTGAAGAAGCGGTCGTTCAAAATGCATGTTTTGGAGATACCTCAATCGGAGTGGAAAAAGTGCTTGAAAATTGGTTCACACACATGCAAGAATGTATTGATCTTTATGGAGAATATTTTGAAACACAGTAAAGCCATTTTCGATGATAAATATTTGTTTTTGTTCTCTAAACCCGAAAATAAAAGGCAACCCTCGTAAATGGGACCGGTGAGACGAAGTGGAAAACGGTACGGCCTATTCTCATAAAAACATTAGTAACATGCGAATATTACTGATAAAACATTCTATTTTGAATCCCCTACATATCATATAAATTTTTAACACGTATTCAGCAACACATGCATAGAAACAAGATGCATAAGTTTACAAAATAAAACAACTCTATTTTTTTTAATTAACAAATTTTGGAAGCAATATTACAAAATAATAATTCTGTTATCTTGTAAGATTGGATTATTTTCTAGTTATTTTAAATTAAACATGTTTTAGACAACTAGATAGTAATATCACAAGGAAACCAGTTCCTTTTTTTTTGTTGCATTGTTTATATCTGCATGTCTTTTATAAGTATATAATAAAAAATAATGTACATAATACATAGTGCTACACTTAAAATAATTAATATGTTTTATCAGTTTTACCAGGAATATCAACCTTCAACCTTGTTGACAATAGATAGATAAGGGACACAGGGCATAAGTAAGCAATAGGTATTTATGAATGTATCAGTCACTTACCTTTTATCACTTCAAACAATTATAGTAATGTTCAAAAGAGTAAAAACGTGTTCGCAGTAAGTGATCTGTGTCTTATTACAAAGAAAATGAAGCATATGTTTTGCTTTTGCTGTAAAACAAACGCAGTAGTGCTGGACAGCACAGATGTTACCACTGCCTGTATGTATTATTATATATTTCCTATAATATACCTGATAACAAATTTATGCATTATCAATTTTAGTATCTATATTTGTATATGAGATTAAAATTTGTGTTTTTACATTTAAGCTAATGTTGAACCTGGAGCAACGGTGTCATACATTTCACAATCACCCAAGTTAAGAAATTCCTCGCCACCTGAAACACGGTCAAGAACATTGTCTACATCATCTATGAAGAGCATAAAATCATTTTATAGTGTAAGATCTCGTGCATCAGCCCCTGATGATTTTTACAGCATATGCAGTGCCGATTCAATTCATTCATTTCAAAGTGTAAGACCACAAACATAAAAATCATACGAAAAAGAGGCCTGATCATTCAGGCAGTACATACAATTTTAATTAAATATCAAAGTGCAACATTCGCTCGTTTAATAGCATAGTTTCTAATTTGTATAAAATAACAGCTTGATGAGGTTCGATTACTTTTTTACTCAGTTTCAAATACAGCATTGCATATTCATGAGATGTTTTATTAGAGAACAGGTATATTATATATGATGACAACTGATATACATATATATAAAGGATTTGTACAGTTATCACTGTCTTCTTTCTCTCAACCTTCCTCTCCACTCTTCTCTGTTGTTCCATTCCCCCTCTTGAAGCCCTCGATTTTCCATTGCTTCGTCTACTTCGTTGCTAACCAGAACGGATAGAGTAGAATGAGGAGATACGGAGAAGAATGGGAAGGGAAAATGATGCCAACACATACATAGAATAAAAACGGTTGTTATGGTACGGACACATTAGAAGGGCGGAAGAACATATGTAGATGGATAAAAAAGGTGACAGAATGGAGTCCTATGGGAAGACGAAAAAGAAGAAAGCCAAGGAGGTCATGCCGCAACGAAGTAGACAAATATGATACAGAAGTGTAATTCAAGCAGTGGCATAGGTAAGTACTTGGTTTTATAGAATCTAAGTGCATGTACAGTACCTATATAGGTACATTCCTAAAAAATACCCATGTACATGTATTTAATAAATAGCTATCACATCAAACTGGATACCTACATGCTTAAGTATTTTTGTGTAAATAAGAAAAAGTAAGTTTCCTTAACTATTTAGTTTGCCGTAGAATTTACTTTTGTGACTTCTTCCCTTGCTTTGACTTTTATCTTGTAAATAAAAGAATCTACCAAGCTCTAGCTAAAAGTTTGCTCCCACCCACTCAGAGACGTTAATGAAATTATTGCCGGTGTCGACGTCGTCTATTCTAAACTATTTGAATTTTGTTTTATTTTCAGTTTCATATTCAAGATCATAACGTTCTTTGATACTTGTCCTATTTTAACACTAACTTGGATTTTATAACGTTAATCATATATGTTTTGGATGGGTGCAATTAGTGGACTGTATTGAAATGTTTTGCTATTAAATGACTTTAACACTTATGTAGAATGCCAAATATACACCTTTATTTATGCAAGTACAGTCACCCGTATTCCATACAAACTTTACACTTAATACTGCTGTGGTACTCAAACAAAAACACTATTTTATCGCTAACATCCTGCCCGCCTTGGGAGCTCTTGACGAGAGCGTACAATATTACATAAATACATACACACATACCTGAATATGCTATAATGTATACATTGATTTGCTCTTAAGTGTTTCATTTTAAAGTAAGTTATTACTTAAACTACTACAAATAAACTGCTTATTATTCTAATTTATCACTATTTTTGTTAGGCACTGAATTTGGCACATCACTAGGTAACGGGCACAATTTTTTGACAGGCCTTTTTATTTCACCACGCTTAGTTTTCACCATCACAACACGCACAATTCCATCTGACCCAGGGAATGTTGCTGTGACGCGCCCAAGGAGCCATTGTTGAGGAGGTAAGTTGTCCTCGATGACGAGAACCATCGTGTTGATTTGGATGTTGGTGACGTTGTGGTGCCACTTTCCTCGAACCTGGAGTTGATGCAAATATTCGCGATGCCAGCGCTGCCAGAAGTGTTGTTTAATTTGTTGAAGACGTTGCCAGTGGTTTAATCGATTTTCAGGAACTTATGACAAGCATTCTTCAACAGGATGAACGAGAATATCTCCAACAAGGAAATGTGAAGGAGTTAGGGCAATAAGATCATTAGGGGAATCGGATAAAGGAGTCAATGGCCTCGAATTAAGTTTGGCTTCAATTTCAATAACAAGCGTGTTTAGTTCTTCGAACGTAAATGTTAACGTGTTTGTAACCTTCAGCAAATGATTTTTGACTGCCTTGACTGCTGACTCTCACAAGCGTTTTAAAGCTGCTATGAAGTTGTCAGATGTTAAATTGCTTACCACCTCTACATGTATAGCCTTCGTTGTAAAACATACAAATATGCACAAGTACGCTTTATTCTTTATTTGTTTACCTCTTCTTCTACCTTCCTTGACTAGAATAGGTCCGGCATAGTCTACTCCTGCCACCAGGAATGGACGCTGAGTTGCCGTCACTCTTGTTGCAGGTAAGTCGCCCATTATGTGTTGAGCAACCTTTGGATTTCGTTTAAAGCATGTTAAACAAGATTTAACCACCCTTTTTGCCATTTGTCGACCTGCTAGCGGCCAAAACTTCATTCTAACTGCTGCCAATAACTGTTCTTGACTACAATGTAGTAATCTTTCATGTTCTTCTTTGGTTATAAGATACGTTATGTGATGGTTTTTTGGTAGAATATAAGGATGCCTTTGATCGATCGAAACTTCTGCTCTTCCTATTCTTCCACCTACTCTGATTAATAAATTTTCATCTAGGTTCGGATTTAACATAATTAGTTTACTTTTCTTGTCGACTGTGTTGTTTGCTTGAAGATCCTTAATTTCTCTTGAGAAACCTTCTTCTTGAGCCATACTGATTATTTTTCTTGTAGCTACTTCTAACTCTTCAAGTGTTAGTTGTGTTGTCTTTGGTAATATGTTTGCATGCTTTCTTGCACGATTTATGAATCTGTAACAGTATGCCATTACTCGTTGTAACTTCTTCCAACTGGAGAATTTTTGAAGTAAGCTGTAATTTACTGTTGTTGTAGTGCATGCTAATGTTGCGGGTTTTAATTCAAGTGTTGCATCTTGAATTTTTGGTGTTGGATTCAAAACTGGTTTTGGCCAATTTGATTCTTCTTGGTGGAGCCATGAAGGCCCATTCCACCATGCAACATTTTTTTGGATGTGTTGTGGCAAACAACCTCTCGATAACAGGTCAGCAGGGTTGTCAGAGGAACTGATATGCCGCCATTGTGCTGTATCTGTTATTTTTTGAATTTCGCTGACTCTATTCGCGACAAACGTTTTTAATTTATATGGTTCGGTGGTTATCCACCATAGGGTTATAGTAGAGTCCGACCACAGAAAGACTTGGTTGAAGTCTAAGTTAAATGAATTTTTTACTGTTTTCAAAAGCTGTGCCAACAGTAACGCTGCACAAAGCTCGAGTCTGGGTAGAGAGATTTTTTTGAGCGGAGCAACTCTTGACTTTGAGCACACAATTCTTACTGTGTTTTCATTAGCTTCCGATGATCGTACGTAAATCACTGCTCCATAAGCATGCTCCGAAGCATCAGCAAAACCATGCAGTTGTAAATTCTTATAATTGGATTGAAGCAGACATCTTTGTATCTGAATGTCATTAAGATGATTTAAATTTTCTTGTATCATTTTCCACTCCTCAAATATGCTGCTTGGAACTGGCTCATCCCAATGAGACTTTAGCTGCCACAATTTTTGCATGACTAATTTCGATTTTACGATTATTGGTCCAACTAATCCCAAAGGATCAAATAATTTACTGATTCTAGTCAATATTTGCCTTTTAGTAATAGCAGAGGATGGCTCCTCTGTAACTTGGTAAGTAATTGTGTCTTTGCATGGGTTCCAACTTACACCGAGAGTTCGTATAGGTCTATTCTTTTCTTCAAAAAATGATAACATTGTGCTGTTTCCACCTTCCTCTAACAGTTGAGGGCAATTAGACATCCATTTGTCGAGATGAAAACCTCCTGTATGCATTATTTGTATTAGTTCTTCCTTTGTTTTCGTTAACTCATTTATGTTATCATTCCCGGTAAGTAAGTCGTCGACATAGAAATCGTTGAAGATTACTTCACATGTTTTTGGATACTGATCCATGTTGTCCTTTGCCAATTGTAGTAATGATCGGGTTGCTAAGAATGGCGCTGAGGCCGTACCGTATGTCACGGTATTCAATTTGTACTCTTGTATCGGTTGGTCTGCACTTTCTCGCCAAACTATTCTTTGTAGATTGCATTCTTCTGCCTTCATTAGTATCTGACGATACATTTTAACTATATCTCCTGTTAAAACATACCGATGTTGTCGAAATCGTGTTATTATTGTAAATAGATTCTGTTGGATGGTTGGTCCAATCATCAATATGTCATTAAGGGAAACTTGATTTGTTGTTTTGCTGCTGGCGTCAAAAACAACTCGAATTTTTCTTGCTTCATCACTTTGTTTGAAGACCGCGTGATGAGGTAAATAATTTACCATTGTTGTGTCTTCATCATCGCCTGCCTTTGTCATGTGACCCAAACCTTCATACTCTTTCATGAATAAAGAATATTGTTCTTGTAAGACTGGATCCTTTAATGCCTTTCTTTCATATGCTTCAAGTCGTTTAATTGCGTTTTCCTTGGAATCTCCTAAGCATGTTGGATCAGTTTTGAAGGGAAAACATACAACAAATCTTCCTGTTGCATCTCTGGTGTGAGTGTTAGCAAAATGCGCTTCACATTCCAACTCTTCCTTTGAATGATGCTGTATTTCTGCGAATTCTTCAATATTCCAAAACTGTTCTATTGAATTTTCCAATGATTTGTTTGCAGATAGGGAACAAACTGATTCTTCTTTGTAATGAGATGTATTTCTAGCTACCGGTCCAGAAATTATCCAACCTAACACAGTTTTTTGTAAAATCGGTAAACTGTTTCCAAGCCTTATTTTTTCGTTTAGGAGAATATCGAAATATGATTCTGCTCCAATAAGGAGATCTATCTCACCAGGTTTGTCATAGTTTTCATCTGCTAATTCTACCAAAGGTAAGTTTTCTATGTTGATTGTAGTTGTTGGTAACTGGCATGTAATTTTGGGCATGATTAGAAATTCCATTCTTTTCTTGAATTTTGTTTTGTCAGAATGTATTTCCAAGTTTGTACTTTTGTTTATTAACGTGTGATTCTCGCTAATGCCTGTAACTGTAAGTTTAGCATTATTTGTTTCATTGTGTATTATATCTGCAAATTTTGATGTGACAAAATTCGATTGCGAGACACTGTCCAATAGTGCTCGTGCCTTTTGCCAGTTGCCATATTTGTCCTTGACTTTAACTACTGCTGTAGCTAATAGAATCTGCGATGGCTTTATCAATGCTTTAGCATTGACCGTTTGTGTAGAATCGGCTGAATCCTGAATCTGGTTTGGTTTCTTGATTTACCTGCGCTTCTTCTTTGTGTAGCATGGTGTTATGATTCTTGTTACACCTCTTACACTTGCTGTTTGATCTACATTTTGATGCATGATGTCCTGGCTTTAAACAGTTAATACAGCAATTGAGTTGTTTGATATAAAGAAATCGATCATTCGCATTTTTGTTTATGAATTCTGGGCACTGGTACAAAGCATGATTTGCCTTACATAATTTGCAGTTTGATCCATTTGATGTGTTTAAATGTACCGTCGTTTTGTTGGGTACAGCCCTTGTTGTTTGTAATTTATTTGTATGGTCTGTTCTCTGAAGTATCTGACATCTGACTTCCAAAAAATCTAAAAACTGTTGTAAAGTAGGTAACTCTGCGCTTGTGACTGTTTGCTTTTCCCACTCTTTTGCTACGTAATTATCCAACTTCTCCGAAATTATGTAGATCAACAATGTGTCTCATGTGTCAACGGGTTGATTTAATACTGTTAATGCTCTGTATTTGTGTACACATTGTCAAGTAATTTGCGTAGTTGACTGAAAGACTCCCTTTGAATTTTCTCAAATTCCATTAACGACTTGATGTGATTAAATACCATAAGTTTCTTGTTTTCGTATCGCTTGACAAGTATTGACCAAGCTGTTTGATAGTTTTTTGCTGAAATTACTAACCCTTGAATTGCTTGGGCAGCATCGCCTTGGAGAGCACCTTTCAAATATCGGAATTATGCAATTTCTGCGAGAGCTTCATTTTCGTGAATGACGGACTTAAAGGTGTCGGAAAATGCAGGCCACTCTTCGAACGAACCACTGAATGTAGGTAATGGCAATTATGGTAACGATATGCCACTCGAATTTGACTCCTGGTCGTTGCATACGCTGTGTTGGTTAGATTCGAGATTACTTGCTACTGAAACTGAATCCTCATTTTTGAGTTGATTATTTTCTACAAGGAATTGTTTGACTAACGCCACATTACCGTAATATGAGGATTCAAAGGTTTCCCGCCATGCTAATTGTGCTTCAAAATCGTCTTCAAGAGCTTCAATTTCTTTTTGCAATTCTTGAAATTGTGTCCAAATTTCATCGGTTTTTTCTAATCTCATTTTTAATTCCATAATGATTGAATTTTGTTTAGTTGCGTCGTAATTAGAAAAAGATTCCTTATTTTCTTCAAAGAATTTTGTAAATGCTGTCATTTTTGCTTTGATAGCACCGCGTTTTCTATGCAATGTTGCTAAATTTGCCATTTTGATTTGGAGGAGTTAACAATGATAATTTTGCGAATATTTTGTAAGGAATAGGATTTTTGTCAAAGGAATGCTTGCACCTACTTGAATAGTAGTTGGTTGCATGAACTATCCCCTGAATTTGCCTTGACGGACCCACTGGTTTGGAAACGCAGATGCTGTGAACTTGCAGCGCCGGTTGACCATGAACGCCGAGCTTGCACCTGCTTCCCGCCTGGAGTGGAGGTTATGTTGTATTTTCACTGAATTTTATCTCGCACCGGTGTAATGCGGCTTCGAATGACCAAATGTTTTGGAAGGGTGCAATTAGTGGACTGTATTTGAATGTATTGTTACTAAAATGACTTTAACACTTATGTAGAATGCCAAATATGCACCTTTATTATTGCAGGTACAGTCACCCGTATTCCATACAAACTTTATATACTTAATACTGTGGTACTCAAACAAAAAACTATTTGATCGTTAACACTGATGATATCAGGAATATGTTGCCATCGATTACAATAATGAGGCTGGGTGTTTGGTCGGGCGATTGACGTTTTGTTCCAGAGACCCTATTAGCGCTAAGCTACTATCACGTTTCGTCCCCGGTATAAAATATTTACTTCACGTTCATGCTTTGTTAAAAAATTTAAAAACATGAAAATATTGGGGTGTCGACAGTTTTTTGTTATATAGCTCATGAACTTATTCGCAGGCATACGTGTGCTAGTAGTTGTTTTTGCTGTCTTATCAGCCCGCCCACGGTGCAACCTCTTATATTTCGGGACGAAACGTCTACACGACTTAAACATTATTTCCATCGGGTTAGGATTAAGTGTCACTGCGAGGACGATACGTCTATTGTCTATTCGTCTCCCGCTTTTGAATCCAGAAGAAGTTTGGGAATGTTTTATCTGCGACTTACAGTGTGTGAAAAAGTTTTGCATCAGATGCACATATCAGATAAATTGCAGTTTAAACCCATTTTTTTTCAAATATTTTTCATTTCATCACTGCAAATATAATACAGATACTTAAACACAATACGAGTAATATTAATAGCCCAAATGTTGATTCATAGAAAAACGGAAACTATTAGATATAAAAAATTTATTCAGAAACAGAAAAATTGTACATTATATATATAATAATGTAGTCTACACTTGAACGTTTATTACAATACACGCTAATTAATTTAAAACTATTTTAGTACCTAATAGGCCATCTTTTGTTTTCAATAAATAATTCACACCTTTTTGGCATTTCTTCCTTCGTAATGCGGAGATACCAGGCACCATGCTATGTGGAAAGGAGCATTATCATCTTGAAAGATGAAGGTTTTGTCAGGAAATAATTCTTTCCCACTAGGCAGCATCTTATCCTGTACGACATCATTGTATTTGGTTGCATTCATCATGTCAGATACAACATGCAGTCTACCAATACCTTCAGCAGACATGCAGCCCCATAGCGTGACGAAGGTTGGATATTTAATTGTTGGCAGAACAATACAGATTGCCAACCTTCGACGCTGTTGTTAGTTTTTGGATCACCTTGAAGAGTACCTTCGTAACAATTCCACATACTTAAAGGAAACCCAGGTGGACGCCGACATCTTCGATTTGGGCGACCGATCCACGTGTCCTCAAAATAATCAATTATGGGTTGTGCTTCTTCAGGGTACACATTTTCGTCACACAATACTTCAAAATATTGAATTACATGTTCTTCAGGTACAAAACCTAATGCAGGGAGCACTTTCATTTTTAGTGCAAAATCGGCATCTATTTCGTATTTGTTTTTCATATCATTTGGTCGAATATGTCGGAAAATTGCCTGGCATATATGGAAAAAGCACCCCCTGCGTCTTGTTTCGGAGTTTACATCATGCACGACATTATTTACCGCCCTTTCAAAATCGGTTCTATAAGCTCTTTTAAATGTTCGACAGCTTGCGGTTTCACAGCAAAATCATGGTTTTTTATTATTTCCCACATGGAGAAATCACACGGGTTAAGTCCGAAGATCTTGCAGGTCACTCGATGATTCTTATTTGCCCTATCCATTCATCGAAGTGCTCATTTAAATAGTTTCGTATAATATATTTATAGTGCTACTTATTGTTGTCTGATAGTTTTATTTTTCAACTGGTCAAAAACAGGAGTGCTCCAATGCGATAATTAATTCATGTAGTATTTGCAGGTACTTTTCCAAGTTCACTTTACCACCGAAAAAAATAGGGACAAATTTTTACCACCACTCCATATACCTGACCAAACTGTGACTCCAGGTACATGTAATTTTTCACTAGTGACGGTATGAGTATTTCCAGATGCCGAATAAACGATGGTAGTCACTTCCAGCAATTACTATAACAGGTAAATAATATTCGGATGTATTAGAGATTAAATAAAAGACCTTGCATTGTCGGTAAGCTGTCAATTTTTCAGAAACATGTGAAAGCAAGCATCGTACGTATGTGAAAGAAGTCTAGGAAGGACTATTTTTTACTTTTTTTTGTAAACTATTGGATACAATTGTATAAAAACCACCCACATGTATCACAGATCCCGTAGCTAGCTAAGTTGATATATATTTTAAAGAAATTGCCTATTTAAACGTGATGCGTAGCCCGTAAGTCCAGATACTGTATGATTGAATTGAATGAAATCGTTCCATTCATGTCTCTAATTCGTACTGAACTGCAAAAGAGTGTACAATTACTATTCAACCAGTGTAGTGCTGGCATAAGACAAATATAATTCTTGTACGTGGTGGCGCCAAAGTTTTACTTGTGGTTTATATAACTTGCAAAGAAACGTGTTTTTGTAAAACGAATCGCGAACTATTTATTATGTAGTTTCAGTGAAGAATGTTAAGTTTCATGCAATAAAGTATACAGACTCTATAGATGCTTTATTTCGATTCTAAAGGATGCAATATATATATTTTTAAAAAATAGCCAAAATACAATTAGGCAAAAAAATCTATTCATGTCGTTTTGTAGTGTAATTATTCAAATTTCCACTAAGCAGTGGACATAAAAAATAAATAAAACGTTTTAGGTTAATGCACAACATAAAATAGTATTGGTCATAGGCAGAAACACATAAATGAATGTGTAAAATTCACATAAAGAGTGTGAAATATTTATGATATATTATCTTTACAATTTCGAAATGGTCACTGGAATTAGCAGCTTTACACCGGTAAAGCTAATTGCATTTGCAATTGCAATATTTGGGAATGTGTAAAAAACACAGAACTATCTTACAAATTCCAATAAGTAATTGAACAGAATATACTACGAGGTTTGGCAATTTAATTTCTAGATTGACACTGGGATACTGGTGTTACGGCTAGCACCTATATCACCTACATGATATTTATGTCAGTCGTCATGGCGTAACGAGTAAATATTAAACTTTCCCCCGAATAAGAGAAGACTCCATCAGATAATCAGGAACTCATGAAATTGTTGAAAACTGTGTGCGGTGTTGTCAGCTTACGTCGTGTGATGGAATGGATTAGATGTTTCAGAAATGGAGTGAGGATATTTAAGACGACGCTAGAATCGGGCAGCCGTCGATCACCCTATGCACCTGTCTTCGATATCGGCAGGCCTTTTTTCTTCTTCCTAAAGTGAAAACCGTTCTTAAAGGAAATGATTTCAGGACGTAGAAGATTAAACAAAAACGCCGAATTGAAAGCACTTTCTTCGGACGTCTTTTTTGACATTTTCCTAAACATATTAAAGTAAATGAAGTTTACTTTGAATAAATATTTTTCGTGTTACTTAAATGGAGTTTCTTTTTACAGTACCAGTACGGGAAATAAATTGCCAAACCTTTTATGTCTGAATAAAGTTTAATGAATATGCTATTATTTATTTTTATAGGCTAATGATACGCTTCGTGCATGTGAATAATCCCCTAATAAAAGTATTTTGAATGTCAACCAGAATTTTTTAAACAAATAACGTGAGAACGTTACGGCGACAGTGAACTTTTGAGAAATTTTAAATTCTAGTCACTGCCTGTACAATTATGCAAAATTCTATAAATCATTCAGTACAGAAAGGAACAATAATGAAAATGTTAATGATGATGTGCTGATCTACTATTATGATTAATATTAATCAGCGTGTGTAAGGCGTGGCTATTAATTAATTTCAAACCGTCATTTGACTAAGGACTGTGGTTAGAAAATTCGTGAGAAAACGTTGAAATGGCCATTAAGTTAATGCTTTCGAAGCTATTATCAAGGTTCGTAGTTTCGTAACGTCTGGTTTTACAAAAATTGACAACACTATAACGAATTCAATGTTAAAGTGTAAATTGGTAATTAAATATAAAAGTATAAATAATATAACAGTTGGTGTCCTATAATTGCTACCTTAGAAAACTTAATTGTTTGTTTATGTGTATTTGATGACCGAAACGTTTTTTATTCGCGCTTGGAATCACATATTTGACAGCTAATAAGTGTCTCATTTTATTACACCAATTTTACGTATCATGTAGCTTCTTGATATCGAATTACTGAATCTTAAATTTCCATTTTTATTGACATAACATTCAAGTTACTAAAATAAAATATCATTTATATCAGATGTATGTTTCGCCTTTAAATAAAATTTAACGAGACTAATTGTTACGTGTCTATATCTGTATTAAATTTGTTTGGAATTATATAGGAGTAATTTTTAATATTTGAATAATCAACACTCTTAGGTGTCTAGTTGCTAGGGGACCATCGAAAAAATTAGTGAAAATTTTCAAATTGAACCGTTTTGCATATTTTCATAGGTGGATTGGGATTTACGTTTAAAGAATATTTATAATTGAAACGCTAATAGTCTGTAAAATAATTAATATCATACTAATTTTAAAAATTAATATTGAGAATAAATAAGTGAAACAAGAAAATGCCGACCTGAAGGTACAGGTCAAAACGCAAGAGGATAGAATAGACCAGTTGGAGAGGGAGGTCATAAAGAAAAATCTAGTGTTCCAGGGTGTAGCAGGTCAAGAAAATGAAGAATCAGCGGAGGCTGATATTAGGTGAAGTAAGAAGAATTGGTGAGTACACAACGTGAAAAATGAGACCAATACTGTTAAAATTAATTACAGACAACAAAGAAATCGAGATCCTGAAGAACACAAAGAACCTGAAAGGATCAGATGTATGGATTGGTGAAGATTACCTGCTAAAAATATGTGAAGAACAGAAGCTACTAATCCCGCATTTGAAAGCAGAAAGTAGAAAAGGAAATAGAGCGCAGATAAGATACAATAGATTAATAGTGAACAATGAAGTATACGAGGTTGGGAAAGAGGATAACGGCAAAGGGCAAGAAAAATACAAGGAACAGGGAAGGCCAAGTGGAGGCAGCAAGAGAGCAGTGGATGAAAGGTCACCGGAAAGTGTTGCTTTTTCGGAGCAGGTAAGAAAGATAACGAAAACGGCAAGTCAAAAAAACTGATAACTACAGATAAGGAGAGGAATAAGAATGACGGACATGGCAAAGGACAGGACTACGACCCAATGATACTCAATGAAATAGATAAAAACGAAAGAAAGACTAGAAATAACATAGAGAAATAATCGAAAATACTAAAAATAGGTACCTGGAATCTTAGAGGCATCAAAGAAGATGGAGCATTAAAGAATCTTGTACAGGAAATAAAAATATACGGGATGGAAATAGTAGCGATGCAAGAAACACACTTGAAAGGAAATGGCGTACAAAACATAGATAACTACATATTGTTCAGGAGCGGAAGTCAAAGTGGGCGTTTTGGCGTAGTAGTCTAGTAAAATTAATTCAAAAATTGACCATACCTCAACATCCAAAAAAAAAAGTTCTACCCTGCGGCAAATTGTTCCATAGCCTCCTCGTAGTAAGTGATAAAAAGTTGCACGACCTAGAGCGTCGGGTTTGTTAGGGAGGGGGTG
>JABXWE010034795.1:0-14224 GCA_014611495.1 Limonius californicus
CAAAGCTATTAATAAATTTGTAGAGAGTAAGCAATAAGAGCATAAGAGTCTATACTATTGTAGTAGGTATTATGTCTATATTTGCAAGCATTTATTTACTACATTTTCACATCGTATTTTATATGTGATTATATATTCACCAGTGATTCCGACGGTAATGCAACTTTGTTTAAATAAATACTTTTTATTATACATCATGGCCTGTGTTCTATTTCTATTAATAAGTTTGACCTTAACATTCTATATTAATAGCCTGACCATAATATTTTAAAGTAGTCTGACCTTGACGCAAGTGACCATGACATTAAAATAGACTAACCTTGAAAGTGGTTGGAGGGGGGTGACCTCGGGAGGCTCCAGAACTCTCGTTCTTACTCTACTACTGTGGATTACCAGACTGCTCACTCCTAAATAAAAATTGGTAGGTGAAAATTTTGCGAGGATAATTTGGCGGCTTTATCTCAAGATGAGGGCTTCTTCTTTAACACTGTAACTGAGGATGAGACCTGGGTACACCACTGGGATCAACCGACGAAACAAGAATCCATGCAATGACTTGATAAGAGCTCTTCACCACCCATGAAGGGGAAGACGCAATTGTCTGCGGGAAAAGTGAGGGTTTCAGTTTTCTGGGATGCTGAGGTAAAACGAACATTAGTGAAATTTGCAGTTACGAGGGTTGTTTACAAAATTTTAGAAATGGCGCTTTAAAGCTTAAAGTGTTCAGTTTTATTAATTTGTCCATTTGCCTTTTCTACGTAATGCCCTACTAATACAGGGTGTTAATGAATTGCAGGGACAAACTTCTAGGGCTTAAAGTATACATGAAAACAAACATTTTTGTTAATAAATGTTTGGTCAGAGGTGTTTCTTTTCAGGGATAGAGCTTCTCTCTCAAAGATTCCTTAAGAAGCGCCTAAATGTAGGCAACTGAATTTACTGCCCACTATTTGTTTCGATAACGACGGAAATTGAAACAAGAAAAATAAAACCCTCTTTCCCATTTTCTAAAGAGACCCTAGAAGTTTGTCTCTACAATTCATTAAACACCCAGTATAATACCAGGCTTGTTCAATTGAAACCCATCTTCAAACAACTTAGCCTTGAAAACAAATGAAATAATTCAAATGACGCTTGTTTAATGATAGTAGTGTTTGTAAGCAACACATTAATACGTTTCTGGCATTTGAATTTGATTTTGACGTTAAAAATAACGATTTTGAAATGGCGTTTGTTGTGAAACTCCGTGCAAGTTCGATTAGCGTACGGTCCTACAACTTTTATGCGCTGAGGTTGTGCAGCTATTGCAGATTCATACGCGAATGCAAGCAGTGTATGGAAATGCATATATCGCGTACCCAACTGTGAAGGATTGGTGCCGAAAATTTAAGAATGGAAAAGAGATAACTATGGATGAGCCGCGACCAGGTGCACGGTGTACTGCAATAACAGAAAACAATATGCATGTGTGTAAGGCCTTATTAGAGAAAATCGTCAAATTTCAATTATAGAAATTTCAGAAATTCTTGGTGCGAGTGTAGGATCTGTCCGTATGGTTCGTAATCTGGGTTACAGCAAAGTTTGTTCGCAATGGATTCCTCGTCTCTTGTGTAATGAACAAACCTGCTTTCGAATGGGCTTATTTCTGCAAATCTTATAGGCAAAATGATGATGACTTTCTTCTTGTCAATAGTTGCTGGTGACGAAACTTGGTGCCATTACTACGAGCCCTCCAGTAAGTTATTGTTGATGTAGAGGAAACATTTAAGTTTACTCCCTCCAAAAAAGTTTACAACACACTCTTCTGCAGGCAAGACGATGTTAACATTTTTTTTTTTTCGTCCGTGAAGGACCCTTCTTGATAGAGGTTAAGGAACCTGGAGTAAATGTCAACGCAAATCTGTACAATAAAACTTTGGACGGGCTTCAGCAAGCGTGGAATCATTTTCCTGCACGACAATGTTAGGCCTCATATTGCTAATGTAGTAAAAGAAAATCTTCAACGAAAGAAATGGAGGGTTTTAGAACATCCATATGTTTGAACCGCTGAAGAAGGCGTTAAAAGGTCAGCATTTTGAGTCTGACGGAGAAGTACAGACTTCTTCAATCAGCAGCCACAAGAATTCTCAGAGCAGGGTATACGTCGGTTAGTAAAACAATGGGATAGATG
Source organism: Limonius californicus (assembly GCA_014611495.1). Classification (NCBI taxonomy): domain Eukaryota; kingdom Metazoa; phylum Arthropoda; class Insecta; order Coleoptera; family Elateridae; genus Limonius; species Limonius californicus. The sequence goes on from JABXWE010034795.1 coordinate 2,171, forward strand.
CCTTAACTGTGAGGGTAATTATTTGTAGTTGAATTGTTCGCCTTGCGATTTCCATATTTTGGGACCGCTGAAAAAGGCGTTAAAAGGTCGGCATTTTGATAGCTGTGAAGGACTTCTTCAATCAGCAGCCACAAGAATTCTCGGAGCAGGGTATACGTCGGTTAGTAAAACAATGGGATAGATGCCTTAACTGTGGCGGTAATTATTTGTAATTAAATTGTTGAATAAATTTTTTATAAAGCAATAGTGGGTTTCAATTGAACACACCTCGTACATTAATTACAGCGCGTCACAAGTTTGTTCAAACAGCACGTAAAGTTTTCAGAAACATTTTCGTATAACAGCACTTATTTCCCCTAGAAACTCGAATTTCACTTCTTGAAGTGATTTTATCATCTGGAACAGATAAAAATAACTAGGAGCTAACTCGAAAACGTGGAATGAGCCCTCAAATCCCAGCCTGCATTTTCTAAAACTTCTGAAGTTTATCGATTGCCACGGAATAGAGTATTATTATATTGTTGCGATAACCGTCGTCTTTTCAGGTCTGATTTTTTTTAGTTATCTTTAGTTTTCCTGACAATATATCACTGTAGCACCTTGCAGAGATAGTACTGTCACCAAAGACATAATAATTTAATATTATTATTCGGTCGCAGTTCCAAATAGCTCTCGCCATTACCATTTCAGTGAATGCAATAATTCGGGAGAGATTTCAACATTTGAAGAAAAAAGAAAAAGCTAATTTTTGGGACTCAAAATACCCATTTACTACTGCTTCCACTTTAAAGATGTCAAGAAATATTTACATGCTTAAAAATCGCTGGGCGTTGGATCAGCAGATCCCACTACAGAGTGGGTTACTGCTTCGGAAAACCCCAATTCACGAACTATGGACTTGAGACGTGATCACACCACTGACTTGAGATACATATAGCAGCAACAGTCTGGCAGTTAACTCTCTACTACATGTTTCTTTAATTTTTTCAAGCAGTTGCCATATCTGGTATGTGTACAATTCACCAGTAACTTTCCCTACAAGTAGTCAATAACAAAAATTCCGTAAAGAATTCAGAAAAGTTGACGTCATTATTTTGATGTTGCAAGCTGTGAGAGCACATGGTCGTATTTCTCATCTAACACTCGCGACTACGTAAGTGACTGCAGCAAATTATAGAAATTGGCCTAAACTATCTGCTAGAGGCATTCTTTGTACGCTTTGCAAACACCAATGAATTTTCAAATAATGCATGGAAATGCTTCAAGCCAGGTAATTAGCCAAAACCGATACCAAAATTAGGCGTACCTCCAACAGCAGTACACACCCTGCGGTAATCAACATTTTATTCCCAATACAAATATACCCATAAGGTCAAATCAATAGTACATACCTGCTTTTCCCCAAATATATGTGCAACCTCATTCACAACCCGAATCAACACAGCAAAATAAAAACTACCAAGCAAAGAAAGTGAAAGCGATTAAGAATACCCTTCGCTCAGTCAACACCCTTGGTAGACTGTTAAAAAGGTAAAAGAAATAGTAAATTAACTGAAAATATTACAAACCACGATTAAATAAAAATATCAAATAGATTTGAACCAATATCTAAAGAAAGCGCTAGTGTATAAGCAAACAAAGATAATACAACCCAGAAAACACACAAACCTCCTCCGGCGTATATTTACGGAATTACTAATACTGGACAAATGATCAATAATATTTACTCAGTTATAGAAGCAGAACAATGCTACACAAGAACACTAGCGAATAATACTGTAAAGATCAATACAAAACAACCAGAAGCTTATAGAGCGTTAATATGACTCCTTAAAGATGAAAACATCATCCGTCATACGTGTAGGAGAATAGAGCCTATAGAATAGTAATAAGAAGTTTACACTATTTCACACTAACGGAGAATATCAAGAAGGAACTATTAGAGCATGGACATGTTGTACGTCCGTACTGACCTTAAGTTACAGAATAAGCGAACAACCATTATCACTCTTCTTTATTGATTTGGTGCCGAAGGAAACCAAGGAGATATACAAATTGGAATCCTTGAACATCCATAAAATAACAGGTGAACCTCCTGGAAAGAAAAATACTAACGTACAGTGTACACGATGTCAAGGCTATGGACATACTAAGGCATACTGCACCAAACCATATAACTGCGTCAAGTGTGAAGGTGCGTATAATACCATGAAATGCAAGAAATCTAAAGATACCCCCCAACGTACGCGCACGGTGAAATTACCCTGGAAACTACAAAGGTTGTTCGGTTTATAAGGATCTGCAGAAAGTTAGGAAAGTTAGAAAGTCTGCTGTACGAGTTGCTCCTGTTCATAATGAAAATTTACACCAGACTGAAACCAGTGTTCCTATAAAAGTTCAAACAATAAATCGTGGTTACCCTCACACGGGCCCAAATTTTCAGAGAATAAACTATGCCCAAACGTTCGCAGATCACAACAATGTAGATGACACGGCTGGACAACAAGTAAATGTCGGCGAACAACTGACTAAATTTCTTAAAGAATTCAAAACTGTGTTTAATCAGTAAACTTGCTAACATCTGTTATAATATACTAATCCAATAATGGCGTCATATGTGCGTAGGTATTGCAGTTGGACTAACAAACCATAAAGAAGAATGAATAAAATTTGTCCAAATAAATAGAATAGATATAATTCTAATTTCTGAAACTACCTTCGCCGATAGAACCATATTTAATATACATTGTACTCTACCAACCACGCAGATGGAACGGCACACGATGGAACTGGAATCATTATAAAAAATGCAATTTCACACAATGACATACCTCAATTCCAAACATATAAACTACAAGCGATATAAATACAAATTTCCAAAATTAGTCTTCTATTATCAGCAGTTTATAATCCACCAAGACATGCCATAACACGGGACAATTACGTACACTTTTCGTAACCCTAGCGAATAAATTCTTAACGGCTGGCGACTGGAATGCTAAACATACTGCATGGGGAAGTAGACTAACAACAACTAAGGGAAGAAACCTCCTAAATGTAATACACTAACATGATTACAGACATCTTTCCACCGGAGAGTCAACATCCTGGCCAAGTGACAATACCACGATTCCGAACTGGCTAGATTTTGCAGTTGTTCCCGGTGTTTCAGATATGTGTATATACAAACATTGAATCGCGCCAAGACATATCATCTGATCATAACGATCAGCACAAACATCATTCATAAAACCGCAATACCACAACTTTGCTCAAGTAAAACAAATTGAAAGGAGTTTGAAGATACTTTAGAGAAAAGCACAACTCTTCGTATGAAAATGTAACAACCCGAAAATCTAGATGTAGCTGTTCAATATCTTACGAGACTTCTCCAAGATACAGCATGGCAATCAACACTAGCAAGAGAGTTAGCTTTACCTGCAACTATTAACAGTTCACAACATATACGTGAATTAGTTGGAATCAAACCAATCAAAAAGATTGATAACTGAGGAGTAGGAGGAGGAGTTATAAAAAACGTTGAGCAACAAGCAGATGGTAAGGATTAAAGAATGAATTAGATAAAGCACAACAGGCTAAACCACCAACTACATAGATCCCTCGCAGAGTAACAACAGCAACAGCAACTTCTCCAGAAAGGATCACTCAATGTGGAAAGCAACAAGAAATACAAGGGACCGCAGCTAAATGTGCCACCGATTAGGAAAACAGATGGAAGTTGGGTAGGAGAAGACGAAAACAATCACATGTCTTTGCAGACCGACTTTCACTAACCTTTGTACCATTTTCTCCTAGCCCAAACAACACTGACACTGAAATAGAAGAATTCCTCGACATTCCTTGCCAAATTGTGACAGGACAAATACTCAAAGACCTACCAAGAAATCATTGGCACTTCTTAAAACCGTATACGTATATCGCTTTATAAAAAATTTATTCAACAATTTAATAAAAACCATTACCGTCACAGTTAAGGCATCTATCCCATTGTTTTACTAACCGACTTATACCCCGCTCATAGAATTCTTGTGGCAGCTGATTGAAGAACTCTTTCACAGCTATCTGCGCTTTACACGTCAGACTCAAAATGCCGACATTTAAACGCCATTTTCAGCGGTCCAAAAATATGGAAATCCCAAGGCGATAGATTCGGGCTATAGGGTGGATGCTCTAAAACACTCCATTCCTTTCGTTGAAGAGTTTCTTTTACCACCTTAGCAAAATGAGGCTTAGCATTATCCTGCAGCAAAATGACCCCACGCGTAAGTTTTCCTGAACGTTTCCGTCTTATTGCTTAATGATGTTTGTTCAAAGTTTCATTGTACAGATTTGTATTGACATTTACTCCTGGTTCCTTAAACTCTATCAACAAGGGTCTTTTATGGTCGAAAAAAATGTCAACATGGCCTTGCCTGCAGAAGGTTGCGCTTTAACATCTTCGGTGGTGGCGAACTTGAATGTTTCCACTGCATCGACGATGACTTACTGGATGGCTCGTAAGAATGGCACCAAGTTTCGTCACCAGCAACTATAACAAAAGAGAGTCATCACGATTTTGCCTATAGTCTGTGAAATGTTGCAGAGATAAACCCATTCGCATGCATTTTTGTTGATTAGACAAGAGAGACGAGGAATCCATTGCGAATAAACTTTGCTGTAACGCACATTACGAACAATACCATGGACAGATCCTACACTCGCACAAACAATTTCGGAAATTTCTGTAATTGAAATTCGACGAATTTCTCTAGTAAGGCCTTCCACGCATGTCATACTGTTTTCTGTTAATGCAGTACACCGTGCACCTAGTCGCGGCTCATCCACAGTCTCTTCATTTCCATTCTTAAATTTCCGGCACCATTTCTTCTCAGTTGGATACGCAATACATGTATTTCCATACACTGCTTGCATTCACGTAGGAATCTGCAATGGCTGCACACCCTCAGCACACAAAAATTGTAGGACCGCACGCTAATCGAACTTGCACGGATTTTCAACAGCAAACGCCTTATCAAAATCGAAGTTTTAAAAGTTAGAATCAAATTCCAACGCCAGAAACTTATTAATGTGTTCCTTACAAACACTACTAACATTAACAAACGTCATTTGATTTATTGCATGTGTTTTCAAGGCTAAGTTGATCAACGATGGGTTTCAATTTAACAAGCCTCGTATGGTGGAATGCTGTGATTGTCCTACTATCCTACAATATGGAAATTCGCCCAAATAAATATGATACTAAAACCAAGCAAACCACACAACGAAAAGGCATCATATCGAAGCTGTTCGAAAAATTACTTTTAGAGTATTAGAAAAACTATGGATCTAAACAACATCACAGCAGTTCACCAATTTGGCTTCCGCGAGAGACATTCCACAATCCAACAAATACATAGAATTGTAGTACGATACCAAGAAGCATGGAGGAAAGTAAAATGTGCGCCGCAATATTCTCAAATGTGGTCCAGGCCTTAGCTAATGGTTGGCATACCGGTCTGTTGTACAAAATAAAGCAGGTTACCAGCTCGGTACTATCTACTTCTAAAATCACATCTATCAAGAAGATACTATCAAACTATACACAACAACACCACATCTGGATATCACGTAATCAAACCCCGAGTGCCTCGGGGAAGTGTGCTGGGGCCATAATCACTTAAATATCTTGCAAAATTAGCTAGCTAAATGGAGGATAAAAGTAAATCAAGTCAAATCCGCCCAAGTCCAATTAACTGCAAGACGTAGCATCTGTCCTCAAGTCAACAATAAATAATGCTCCTATCCCAACTAAAACGGAAGCAAAATGCTTGTAATTCCATCTTGACCACCAGCTAACTTGGAAAACGTACATCGAGAAAAAAAGAATGCAGATAAACATAAAACTGAAAAATAAATGTCATGACTACTTGGACGTAAATCCGAGTTCCCCGTGGAAAACCAACATTATTATTTATAAAAATATTCTAAAACCAATCTGGACGTAAAGCATCGAACTGTGGGGCTGTACCAAAGCTTCGAACACAAAAATATTGATAGCGGACGCGCCATGGCACGTAAATAACCAAACTTTACTTGTGAGTTCCATTTATCATCGAGGAGATACAAAGACTAGCAACGCGATACCACAAGAAACTACCTGGCCATGAAACTTACCTCATTAGACAATTAGCTGAACCTCTGCCATCGCAAGAAGATCAAACAGGCAGCGATCCCAGAAGGCAACGAAGGCTGATGATCCAATGACCAATGGGCGACTTTTCCTTTCAAGTTAATAACAATCTACAAATTTACTTATTACTCACACTTGTATTATAGTATATTTTAAATATGCCAGTATTAATTTTAAATTATGTTGCTTGCATACTGTTAAAAACGAAATATTTTTGGCGGATGAGATTCTTTATGTATCCATTGTATGTATTTCTTTGGTTTCTTAATCCCAGTGCGAATCCATGTTTCAACAGAGGCAAGTAGAAGTATATTTTTACAGACGTAATTATTAAACAAGCAAAATGAAATTGAAGTTAAAATATAACATAAAGTACAGAAAAATCTATTATTAAAGTATTTGCTTAAGAATAAAGTTGTGGTGTTTTACAACCAGTAAGTTTATCGTTTGGTTTTGACATTAGTTGTGGTGGTAGTTCAACGGGTAGAGCGCACGCTTTCTGAGAAAAAGATCGCTTCTGGCTTGGGTTCGAAGCCTTACTATTACTAGGCAGTTTTCCTTCTCTGGAATTTCTGTCGTTCGGATTCGACGTTAAATTGTAGGTCCCCCGTGTTTCTACCTTGGCGCTGAGGAGAAACACGTGGCAAACAAGAGGTCGATGCCAAACAGTGGTACGAAAAAGGCTGTTGATGAAGTTTTTCGTTTGAATTTTTTAGAACTTATAATGCTATTTATGCTTATCAGTAGTTGGTATGAAAATAAACAAGACGACTCTTGTTAAGGTCGACAAGAGTACAGCTGAAAACCTTATTAATTGTTAAAAAAAACACATATTTCAAACACAACCACTGAAAACCCCATTAATAATTTTGATAGCAAGAAAAACTAATCACAGTAAAGCAAATACAGAATCCAGTAAGAAAAATGACACAGAATTGATCATTGCTATTGACAACAACGAATCAACAAAACAAGATAGCAGTGAGCTCAAACTCCCAAGAGAAGTCAAAAAAGATATCTGCTCGATAATATCACTCTAATTCAGGCGCACAAATCCGATCAAGCAACAAGCATTCAAAACCCTTACAATAGCACAGATAACACAATACAAACAAATAAAACGAAAATACCAGCAATTTAAATAAATGATAGCAAAAATTTTCAAAAGATAGTAAAAGACGTCAAATCCAAAACTAAAACACAATTTAACACAACTTGTAAGGATCAATTCTTGCGCACAAATTCAACTGCCGCTTAATATAGAATACTAACAATTTAATGTAATCTACTTGATATGAAATAGCTTACCCTTCGATTGGCTAACAACAATAAATTGTCAGTAATACTGAAGAATATCCCACAGTAGACACTGAGCAAGAATTCGAACTAGAACTCAAAAATATTAAATTACCATCCACTAAAGTTTCTTGGGTATACATTTAAGAATTCTAATACAAGAATGCGCGATCGAATTAAACAAAACGAAAGAGACCCTAAAAATATTTTTAACGTAAACGTGCATAATAGGTTACAGTATAATAACAGTCGAAACCAGGAGGAAGACAAACGAAATACCACAATGCCATAGGTGCCAGAGATATGGTCATTCTGCAAATTACTGTCATCTTGAGTACAGCTGCAGCAAATTCATTGGAAAGCACATATATTACGTTTGTTAAAAAAAAGAGACCAAGAAACCCTCAATGTACAAACTGCTCGGGCAACTTCCTAGTTAACTATGGAGGCTGCAAATACAAGCAAATATATCAAAACTAAATCAATAATAATCACTTAAAATATTCCATAAAACTCGCGTATGATCACTTTTAAAGAAGCGAAGTACACTTAACGGTACCTACCACAACTCAAGAACAGCCAATACACATTCTGGAGATCAAAATGCTAACTTGTCATGAAATTTTGTAACTACATTAATGAAAACCACACTAGATCTAATAGTACCTCATTTGCCTCAAATAATACAATTTACTTTATCTACTACCAACGTTCCTAGAAAATAGAAATAGTTAAACTAGTTGCGTTTTGTAATACAATCCCGAACTAGAATGCAAACGGTGTCAAGCGTCAGAGATCAATACTGATTGACTTTCTGGCTAGATACAGTATCGACGTAGAATGTATAACAGAGACAAGTTTGATTCCAGGCGAAAACTTTAAAATTTCTGGATTTATAATGTATATAATACTGTTGGGAGATCTGAATTTTAAGAGCACATTGGGGATACTGTGCCAAAACTCCAAATGGTGGTAGACTATATTACGAGTTTGCAAATTTGAGAGCATAAGAAATACACTTATTTTCCTTATAGATCAGATTATCAAACAGACACACTGCCGGTATATTAGAACTATAAACCTGAACTAAACTTAGACCACAAATCTGTAATAGAGTCACTATTTGAAACTTTAGAATATGTACAACCTTACACAGACTTATTAACGGCAGGGCTTGCTGGAAAACTTTTCACCATAGTTTGGAATACTCAAGCACAAACCGACTGATTCGTTAAATTATATAAATAGTTTATCAATCAACTCATATAAAAGGTATATTTCAGAGTTTCAATCTTCCATGTGGGTTGCAACTAAGAAAATAGTAAGAAAATCGGCAATCATTCCTTCAGTTACCACAAATTTTGACACTTTTAACACAGATCGAAAAAGAAAAGCTAATGTAGTTGTTGATTATTTAGAACAAACCTAATCAAAATAATACAGAAGTGTGTAACGGGTCAAAATGGTGGATAGTGATTATTTGGTGTTAATTACCAATTACACGTGGGTTCAACATTTGGAAATAAAAATGGCGTCGGCAAACATCTGCCCGCAGACGTGAACCGGAAATCTTCCATCACATGCCCCTCCAAACAAGAGTGGGGTTGTGCGCAAGTCTGAAACCTAAAATGGCCAGTATAAAACCACCAGCACGGCGATTTCAAAGTCACTTTATTTCCTGCCTTATTGATCTAATCCTTAAGTCAGAAATATTCCTCGACCTTCTTCTAAGATTATTCTTAGAAGATCCTAGTGTTGAAAATCCGATCCTGAAATTAAACGTTGTAGTAAAATCCGTTTACTAATTCCGTATACTTACCCGAAAGTGAATTAAATTTTTTCCAGTTTTTCGCCGTTGTTGTATTAAAAAATTTAATAATTTTTCGTTTCCAGTTACAGATTCCGAAACTGGGTGGTCCAGTAGGTTTCGCCAGTCGACAGCCGTTGTTGTAATTTGTCAATTAGTACGCCGTTCGAAGTCGTTTGATTTCTAGCACGTTTTGAAAGTAAGGTTGGAAGGTATAAATATTTAATCTGCTTTGCTCCTTCATTTGAGTGCTCCGTAGTACGTTTTCTCTGTCACAGACATTTTTATCGTTGGTGTGCCGATGTTTGAGTCGATTACCATCGCTATAAGTTTCTGTTTGGAATTATTAATGCTTGTTGGGTTGGTGTCTGAATCAACGAAGTAAACAAGAATTAATAATTTCTGCTGTTTGCTAGTTGCTAGTATGAGGTTTGTCGTAATACGTGGAGGAATTTGACGAGACTTCAAATTCTTGTAAATCCCGCTTGCACATTTGACTTGCTTTGGAGTATTTTCGAACATTTCGAAGCGTTCTACAAATCCAGACACGGAGTAATTTCGTGCCGATTTGTAGGGTGAAATTGGTCCCAATCTCGTTGTCTTGAACTGGAGAAATTTCAGTCGAGTAATTAGATTGCATTTTCCGTGTACCCGGTATATTCACTGTAAAATTGGATTTTTACGTATTTATACTCCTGTCACAATCAAGAACGATTCAGAATCCTGTCCTGGTCAAATTTTACCCAGCAAAGCTAGGTTGAATTCTATATAAAACAACTGCACTTTTAGAATCGCGTAGTTTGATTGTATGAAATTTCAGGAAACCTGATTAAAGTAAAAGATCCTGTTTGAATATTTGGTACCGTAAAAGTTGAAAGTGAATTGTTGAAACAGATTGTTGATTCTGTGGCTGTCAACTGTCGACGAAACACAGGTGTACCTACGCAAACGGATTTGTCATAGTTTCTACTCAGATTGCATTTTGCTTAAAGCAAGAACATTTTCTCACATTGCACGTGTAATTATAACCTTAAAAGTTTACAAAACACTTTCCCGAGTCCCGAATCACAAACTCCGCTGGTCCGATTGCAAGGAAGTTGAGCTTGTTATGTCGATGGCGTTCTGCACTTTTTATTTTACTCCTTCCCATCTTATTCCCTTGCTCGCTGCTGCCTCTCGTATTCCCTCTTCCCATCTTGTCCTGGGTCTTTCTCTTTTATTTTTTCCAGCACTCACGTTTCAAACACTATTTTTGTTATTCTGCCCCTTGGCATGCGGCACACATGCCCGAACCACCTTAATTGTCCTTCCACTATTTTCTCCGTTACGGGCTTCATCTGTAGGTTTTGTCTGTATGTATCGTTTCTTATCTTATCTCTTTTCGTTTTATTTTCTATCCGTCTTAGAAGCCGCATCTCTATTGCATTTAGTCTTGTTTTATGTTTTTCTGTTAAGGTCCATGTTTCACTACTATACATTATTGTCGGTCTTCCTTTTAACTACTTCTGTTTTTATTTTTCTAGGAACTTCTTTCTTTCCCAAAAAGGTCGTTTTCCTCATGTTGTATATTCCTCCTGTTTTTCCCATTCTGTCATTGATTCCTTTGTCAATTTTACCATTGTTCTCAATTATAGATCCTAGGTATTTAAAACTTTCTACTTGTTCAATTTGTTACCATACTTTTGTTTTCCCTATGTTTATTTTCTGTAATTCTATTTCTAGCACCTCCAGGTTATGGTGTAAGTCATTTTCAAAGTCGATCACTATGTTCATGTCATCTGCGAACATAACTTCGTTTATTTCTGTTTGTTCCATTTGATCTCCTAAATTTTTCGTTTAGTATTTCAATATATCTTCTTTGATATTCAGGTTCTTTTAGTTTATAGTTTTTTATATTTTCTTGGGTCTTCTTTCTTCTTTTGTCTGCTTTTCCTTCTTTTTCCTTCTTTAGGTCAATTTTACCAAGTAGTGATCACTTCCTATTTGCGCTAGTCTTGTTACTTTGGCATCTTGTACATTTTTCCATTTAGGTTTACTTATTAGGAAGTAGTCAATAATTGACTTCTCATTTCTGCTTTCTACAACTCTTGTAAATTTGTGTATATCTTTAGCTTGCATTTCGTGTCTGCTATCACTAGGTTGTTTTCTATACTTATTTCTATTATTCTGTCTCCATTATTGTTTTTAGTCGTTTCTTCTTCTTTTCCTAAATATTCTTCTATGCCTACATTTTGTTTTCCTACTCGTTCGTTTAAGTCTCCCATAATAAGTATGTTTTCTCCCCCATTGTCTATTGCTTTTTGTACCTCTCCAAAAAACTTATCTTTTTCTTCCTTTTCTGCATCATCGTTTTCCCCGTATGCTATTATCAGATTCCATGTTTCTTCTCCTAGTAGCTTTATTTCAATCTTTAATAGTTTTTTCTTTATACGTTCTTCATTTATAATATCTTTTAACATATTTGGCCTTATTATTAGTCCAACTTCACATCTTGCTCCTTCCGTTTCTTTCACAACTGACCAAAATAGCTAGTATCCCTTACGTATTCGTTTTATACCATTTCCTTTCTTTTTGGTGTCTGTAATTCCTAGGACTTTTATTTGATGTTTTATCATTTCTTCCACGAATTTTTCTTCTTGTGGTACTCCTCACATTCCATGTTCCTATTTTCACCTTTTCGCGTTGTTCTTTATCTTCATTTAACCTTTCCTTCTCTTTCTCTTCACTCTTACGTTTCACTTTGCTTTGCATTTTGTTATAT
>JABXWE010034796.1:0-20146 GCA_014611495.1 Limonius californicus
AGCAAAAATCACAAAAAAATTTAAACATTTTTTCGAGCTATGCTGTTTATCGTCTCTAGCCATCCACCCTCTAGAGAAGACCTTCCTTAATAACTTATACCAAACCGTTTCTTCAAAAAGTGTCGAAAGTCTCCCTCCAGTGTATCTTTAAGAACGCGGTAAATCGTACATTTTGAAAGGAAACATGAGGTGCTTCCTGCTTAACTGTGGGGGTTGGTTTTCGCTAAGAGAAGTGGAAGAGCTAGTTTCGCAGTTGTCACCAATCATCTAACTAGACCACTGCCCAAGAGCCCTATGGTATCATGTAAGTCATGCGCAGTGTAACTTTACAACAATGTAGAAGATATAAATTTTAACGTTACTGTCACCCATTTAAAGTAAAAGACAAATTGCCAGTGCTTGTTAACTGCACTTCAAAGATTAAAGTAAAGTATAAGTAATTGAATAGTTAAGATATGAAATTGTAGGAAAGGAGATCTACCAAAAAACATGAATATAGTCTATCTCACGTAACAACTCCTTTCAAGGTCATTTTGAGGTAGCAACGCTTCGTATGAATCAAGATTCATAGTATGGTCAGCGGTTCTAAACATAATGTAGTGTGATGTCCCCTGCCTTTACCTGTAAATAAAAGTCGCTGTATTTGTAAACCGTATCAATAAATAAATAAATCCTGGAAGCAAACGTGCACACCGCATTCAGATTTTGACGTTTATTACTACGTATTATTAGTAATGGAACAAAATTCATTATTAAGCTGTTGCTTTTCTTTACTTACGAAACAATTTCGCACCGAATTTTTCAAAGTGTGTGATTCAGAAGGTAATAAAGTAATTAAATAGAAATATGGTATTGTTTTCGTGGTACCACGTAAAGAGAAAGTATTGAAGAATACTTAGTCATACCAAAATATTTGCAAACATGTGATGCAGACTTCTTATGTAGTAAACAGTAATGACATTAAATAATAATTAAGAAAGCTTATAAATAACCAAATTTAGTTTAAAATTGCACTTTCGCCGGTGTTTCTGGAGTGAAACAGTATTGTGTAGTTTTTCAGTCTGAGGAAAATGTCGAAAGAAGTATTAAATTCTCAATCTCAAAGATTCGTAATTAGATTACTAGAATACTTTGAAAAAGAAAAACAAAACAATGGATCGTTAGTGCCGCTTGCAGCTATACATAAGGTGAGCAATTTTTTTTGTAATCGTTGGTTTATTATGGACGTAATAGGTAGTAGAAATAGAAACAAGATTGTTTTTGTATCCAATAATAATTTCAGCGCGTAGCAGAAGCCCTACAAATAAGCGAAAAGACTGTAGGTGTGATAAAAAAACGTCACGAAGAAAATCCTGTGCTAACCACTCCTAAAAGAAGAACCAGAGCAATGCCTGCAACAGATGTTCCAGAATCTATAAAAACGGAGATTAGAAGTACGGTTTATAGAATGCATGCCGAAAAAAAACATATAACCGTTGATACCCTTAATGCAGAATTGCAAGAAAAAGAAATTCTACACGTCAGTCGCGCTAGTTTACATCGACTTTTAAAATGTTGTGGCTTTTTTTATAAAAAAGATGACAACAGGAGAGCCCTATGTGAACAATATCATGTTGTTAATATGCGCGCATGTTTTTTACGAGAATACATGAGTAACTGCACATTGCCGGTTCTATTTCTGGACGAAACTTGGATTTTTGCAAAAGGTTTGAAAATTACTATTTACATCATATATTTATAAATTAACTTTGTAATTTTAGGTGCTACAAAGAAATCCTGGCAAGATGATTCCATCAAAAGTGTACCGAAAATGCAAGGTGAAGGAAAAAGGTTCATTGTTCTTCATGCAGGAACTTCTTCTGGATTTTTGAAGAATACCGCCCTCATTTGTTCGTCAACTTCGAAAAGCGCAGGTTATCACGATAATATGAATGCAGAACTTTTCGAAAAGTGGGTACAAGAAAAACTGCTACACAGTTTAGAAAGCAAATCTATTATTGTCATGGATAATGCTGCGTACCATTCTGCGCTCCTCGAAAAACAGCCAACAAATTACTGGAAAAAACAAGACATAATTGACTGGCTCAGTTCTAGAAGTATCGACTTTGCAGCTAATTCAAAAAAAGTTAAATTGCTAGAAATTTGCCAGGAACATAAAATGGAAAAGGTATATGTAATGGACAAAATAATTCAAGAGGCTGGACACTTGGTGTTACGATTACCTCCATATCACTGTCATTACAACGCCATTGAAGAAATATGGGGTATCTGCAAACAATATTACGATAGGCATATAGGACGCGACGGATATGGAGACGAAAAGGTTTTACGTATGTGGGAAGAATCTCTCAGTCAAGCTATGCCACAAATGTGGGCAAAAGTGGTTTTACGTACCGAAAAACGTATAAAAGACGCGTGGCAAGAGGAAGCAACTTTTCAAAAAATTGTAATTGTAAATCCTATAATAATAAATCTAAATGATTCAAGCAGTAGCGAAAGCAATTTTTCAGACAATCTCTCGGACAAAGTTAACAATTTATAAGTATGTATAGATAATTTGTTTCAAATTTAAATTTCGGTATTATTTATTGTACATATATTTATTCAAATCTGTTATTTGTTATTACTAGTATATATATGTTGTCATATGTAAGTCATTATGTTAACTGTGTAGGTTAGTTATTGAACTGTACTTATTTTTCAATTTAAATTCCTCTAATAAATGTGTTTATCATCGTAAGTACTTGTTGAGAACCGCACGTTTGCTTTCCCCTCGCTGGGCTTCTGAAGAATGAAGCTACAACATGCACAAGCACAAGCCATCTCGCTCTAACGTCATCAGCCGCTGACTAAAAGCTTTGCCCGTTGTGATGCACTGAATTCATGTGCGCCAGACATCCGATCTCTGTCGGAGATATAGCGCTTTGTGAGCCGCTGACAGAGATGCAAAATTAACAGCACTAGCATGTTGACGCTGCACGCAGAAATTCCATCGGAGTTGTTAGGTGAGATGGACTATAGCCTTAAAGACTAAACTATGGGTACAAGTATTGAAAGTAGAAGAAGTGAGAGGTGTGAGTAACTACTGTGGCAATGGAATAAGTTTATGTGTGTGTGGTCAATGAAGTAGATTTCAATAACCATTAATTTTGAAAATATTCTGTTCTACACCAACCTATATAAACCCGATAAGATGCTACCTATGTTTATTTTTGTACAGCAATTCCCGATATTAAGAAATAAATGGAAACTTAAAAGGCTTGCACTCGGCAATAGTAATCATGATATTTAAAGACCCTTTTATTATTTCTACAATTCGCCTAAAGCCCGTTTATATATTTCCATATACTTCTGGTTTTCACGTAACAAACCGTTGAATATAAATAAATCTTTTTTTATGCTACTGAACTGAATATCGCGATCTAGTCCCTTGTTATGTGAATCCATTGGTAGTAGCTAGGACATTCCACCCACTCGTATGTTACTTCTCCATCATCGGCTCCCATACCACATGAAAGACATTTATCTGCAACATATTACGATTGCTCCGAAACCACAATTTGCAGATATTTTCTAAATTCGTTAGGTTTAAACGGTTTCAGTGAATAATCGCAGTAATACATGTAGAATCATACACCAGAAATTTCCTGCATTAACGTGGACGATTCAGTGCCTTTGAATTGCTAAATAGGGAATGATTAATTTTGTGGTTTCAATCAAACGGACATGTTTTTTAAATTAATTTTTCTTCTTTTGATTATAGGCCAATGTCCTGTTAATTACCTACAATGGAGTAAGTAATTTGTTTTGTAACATTTATTTTGTCACCTGGAGGCATATGGAAGCCATCGATGATGGCGGACGCACTTAACTACTTTATAATTGTATGCTCTTGACTCCTCTGGCCTTAAAATATACTAGAAAGGCTTAAAAACGATAATCTAGAAAATTTAAAAATACATTGTCAGACACGTCATATCCAAATACGTATGTAATTTCAGTCCGGTAAAGAAGTTTTGGTATTTTTACAATGTGTGCCAATGCAATTTGTGCCGACCATGATGGTAATTTGAAAATTACCATTAATATTGACCAAATATTAGTAATTTAATGATGTGAGGTTGAACTTAAATATTTCGTAATTAATATTTATTTGAAACCTAAAAAATTTGGGCGTCTATTTAAAATGACCTTGTGCTAATTTAGTTACATATCTAATATTTAGTAACTCACATATAAACATGTACATATGTTACAGTAAATCAGGAAGACATTCAAACATCAGAATTGCCTTCAGAAGCGTCCGATTTAAAGCATGATTTTAAATACGATAATGATTGGTCGATTAAACTGAAATCATTACATGAAGAATTAAATATAAAAACTGAAACCTGTTGTAACAATGAAGATCAAGTAATAATAGAGCCTCTATTGAAGTGCATTGTACAACATAGTATTGAAACTCATACTGGGGAAAAGTTATATAAATGCAATGTATGTGAATATGAAAGTGCACAGAAGGGTAACTTGCGTAGTCATATGCGCACTCATACAGCACAGAAACCCTTCAAGTGCAATATATGTAACTTTGAAAGTGCACGCAAGAGTAGCTTGCAAATGCATATGAGCACTCACACAGGAGAAAAACCCTTCAAGTGCAATGTATGTGACTTTGAAAATTCAAAGAAGAGTAATTTGCAACATCATATACGCACTCATACAGGACAGAAACCCCTCAAGTGCAATATATGTAACTTTGAAAGTGCACACAAGAGTAGCTTGCAAATGCATATGAGCACTCACACAGGAGAAAAACCCTTCAAGTGCAATATATGTGGCTTTGAAAGTTCACAAAAGGATCACTTGCGAAGTCATATGCGCACTCATACAGGAGAGAAACCTTTCAAGTGCAATATATGTGACTTTGAAAGTTCACAGAAGAGTAACTTGCGAACACATATGAAGACTCATACAGGAGAGAAACCCTTCAAGTGCAATATATGTGATTTTGAAAGTGCACAGAAGAGTATCTTGCGAACACATATGAGGACTCATACAGGAGAGAAACCCTTCAAGTGCAATATATGTAACTTTGAAAGTGCACACAAGAGTAGCTTGCAAATGCATATGAGCACTCACACAGGAGAAAAACCCTTCAAGTGCAATATATGTGGCTTTGAAAGTTCACAAAAGGATCACATGCGAAGTCATTTGAGCACTCATACAGGAGAGAAACCCTTCAAGTGCCATATATGTGACTTTGAAAGTGCACACAAGAGTAGCTTGCAAAAGCATATGAGCACTCACACAGGAGAAAAACCCTTCAAGTGCAATATATGTGGCTTTGAAAGTTCACAGAAGGATCACTTGCGACGTCATATGCGCACTCATACAGGAGAGAAACCTTTCAAGTGCAATATATGTGACTTTGAAAGTTCACAGAAGAGTAACTTGCGAAGTCATATGCGCATTCACACAGGAGAAAAACCATTCAAGTGCAATATATGTGACTTTGAAAGTGCACACAAGAATAGCTTGCAAATGCATATGAGCACTCACACAAGAGAAAAACCCTTCAAGTGCAATATATGTGATTTTGAAAGTTCACAGAAGGGTAACTTGCGAAGTCATATGCGCATTCACACAGGAGAAAAACCATTCAAGTGCAATATATGTGACTTTGAAAGTGCACACAAGAATAGCTTGCAAATGCATATGAGCACTCACACAAGAGAAAAACCCTTCAAGTGCAATATATGTGATTTTGAAAGTTCACAGAAGGGTAACTTGCGAAGTCATATGCGCATTCACACAGGAGAAAAACCATTCAAGTGCAATATATGTGACTTTGAAAGTGCACACAAGAATAGCTTGCAAATGCATATGAGCACTCACACAAGAGAAAAACCCTTCAAGTGCAATATATGTGATTTTGAAAGTTCACAGAAGGGTAACTTGCGAAGTCATATGCGCATTCACACAGGAGAAAAACCATTCAAGTGCAATATATGTGACTTTGAAAGTGCACACAAGAATAGCTTGCAAATGCATATGAGCACTCACACAAGAGAAAAACCCTTCAAGTGCAATATATGTGATTTTGAAAGTTCACAGAAGGGTAACTTGCGAAGTCATATGCGCATTCACACAGGAGAAAAACCATTCAAGTGCAATATATGTGACTTTGAAAGTGCACACAAGAATAGCTTGCAAATGCATATGAGCACTCACACAAGAGAAAAACCCTTCAAGTGCAATATATGTGATTTTGAAAGTTCACAGAAGGGTAACTTGCGAAGTCATATGCGCATTCACACAGGAGAAAAACCATTCAAGTGCAATATATGTGACTTTGAAAGTGCACACAAGAATAGCTTGCAAATGCATATGAGCACTCACACAAGAGAAAAACCCTTCAAGTGCAATATATGTGATTTTGAAAGTTCACAGAAGGGTAACTTGCGAAGTCATATGCGCATTCACACAGGAGAAAAACCATTCAAGTGCAATATATGTGAATTTGAAAGTTCACAGAAGGATAACTTGCGAAGTCATATGCGCACTCATACAGGAGAGAAACCCTTCAAGTGCCATATATGTGACTTTGAAAGTGCACACAAGAGTAGCTTGCAAAAGCATATGCGCATTCACACAGGAGAAAAACCTTTCAAGTGCAATATATGTGACTTTGAAAGTTCACAGAAGTATAACTTGCGAACACATATGAAGACTCATACAGGAGAGAAACCCTTCAAGTGCAATATATGTGACTTTGAAAGTGCACACAAGAGTAGCTTGCAAAAGCATATTCGCGTTCACACAGGAGAGAAATAGTTCAAGTGTAATATATGTAACTATGAAAGTGCAGAGAAGGGTAATTTGGAAAGACATATCAGTACTCATACAGGAAAGAAAGAAACCGTTTGAATGTAAAACTTTTGTCAGAATCGTACACCGTAATTTGAAGACTCAGGTCAAGTAAGAAAAATGCATTTTAATAAAATTATAAACAAATTATATTTGAACTAGGCAATCTGATCTTGCTGAAAAGCAATCCGGAGACTACTACTGAACAACGAATTTCCCCTAAACAATGTTTGCTTTATGCGGACTGTACAAAATTACTTTACATCCAGAAGCAAATGTCTACACCGCAGCCGACCTTATCTGTAACCAGGTGAAAGGTATTTACATTTTAAATATCTTAAGAAAATATGACCACCATTGCAGGTAACACTGTAGTCCTTGTGAAACTGGGGAAAATTGGAGAAACATTCCGGACAACCCAGCCTCGGTGGGAGCAGCCCCAATACAGCAATTCTTTTGTGATCCAACTACCAAACAACATAGGAAAAAACATTTCCTGCAAGATTCCCGGTTAAGCACAACCAAGTGACTGCAGTTTGTATTTTCTTTAATAAATGTATATAACTTTTCTGGTGTTTTATTTACGAATTCAGCTCAGCTACTTTAGATTCGAATCTGCTATGGCCAATGGCTCACGAAAATAAACAAGTCTAAGTAACGTTACATAATCGAACTTCAGGAAGCAGCAGAGCCATTATGACAGTACCAAAATGTCCAACTTCCAAAAACCCAGGTAAAATGTTAGTCCCAATGCAAGTAACGTGGTCCAGTTAAATTTTCATAGAAGTATGGCCTAAATATCTGGTTACCTACTATGCTACACCAAACATTTACAAGATGAACTGAAAACGAAAACTATATATCCAAAGCGGATTCTCTTGGTAGTGGGAATTATGTGTATTCACTTTGCCAGTGTTTGAGAATTTTGCCTCATTGCTAAGCCATACAAAATTTAAAAAGGATCCAAAAAAAGTTGAATGAAATTACAAAATTTTAATTTTCTCTGCGGATCATTTCGATGCTGTTCGTGCACCCTGAAATCTATGCTAACATGCTGTTTTCGTGGTGCTTCGGAGAATACCTAAACACACTTTACTTTTACCAAGCCATAATGATAGGGATGTATTACACTTGTTTTCAAAATTCTAGTAATACCAACGTTTGTGCTGGGATTTCTTTGACTTGCATGGATATTGTAATGCAGTGCCTCTAACACTGCTAGTTCATTTTCTATGTTGGTAAACGTACGGGTCCTGCATGTTTCAGCTAACCAAATTATTGATCGCTTTTGCCTACGGTATAAATTAATCATCGTAAGGTATTCGTCCCGTAACTCTTCAATGTGATCGCTTTCCTTTATGTATTGCCGTTTATTTATATCTTTATATTTACATACCATATCTGTTATCAAACATCGTAATATTTCTCGACTTTTGTAAGCAAAGTTTTTTTGCTTTGATCTAATTTGTTGAAATATTTCGCTTATGGTGGGAACTAATTTCTTTTTATAAAAATTATAAATAGTAGGTATCTCTTGCGGTTTCCCTGATTCCTACAACAATCCTAGAAAATTTCTGAGTAGTTCTTTTCTTGCGGTGTGTAACACGCCGTTTGTTTATAATTTTTCTCACTGTACTGTAAGAGATTTGTGTCAATCAGCAACACGTTTCATAATGCCATACTAGCTGTCCGAGTTGGGATTTAAGTTTTTATAAATGTTTAAAATTATTTGCGGCGCTTCAACGGGAAGATACTGGCGTGTTGCACCTAAATTTATATTTTCACTTTCACTACTACTATCTGCAACATCTATGTCTTCGTCGGTATCATTGCTTGCAATTTCCGTAATTTCATTATTATCGTCGCTTTCGAAAGGTCTCAAGAAACCACGATGTAACTGCGACTGGTTAAAATTACGACTGAATTTACCCAGAATAATAACCAAATTATTATAATATTGCAAAACAAATTTAACATGATTACCTACATAACACCCAGTTTCAATAAAAAGTTGCATCGCCCGATTTTACCGCCATTGCCAAGAAAGTTAAATGTGGTCCTAGTTACAGACCAACAAGCACCAACGCTATTGTTCAGAGATTACATGCTACCTGCTGACTGGCAATCGCATTTGAGTAAGGACATAAACATTCGCTTCTAAAAGTTTGGTCCTACTTTACTAAATCAGATGTGAAAATATGTGCGTTTACTATTCAAAATTTACATTTGATTGACTTTGAATACATTTTTTACAAATTAGTATGCGCATACGCTGACTAGTAAATGTATACATTTACTGCGTTGACACTTCTACTGCAACATGCACACAAAATGTACGTCTTTTACTAAACTGATGACATATTTACCATTGTATTAACGTTTTGTTGGGTTTACAATGAAATGTAAAATAGCTATATTTACTTTGTTGGTAAATATATTTAAAAAAGAATTTCCACTTATTTTGTTATAATAGTAGACAACACATTAAAATGAGCTCCTACAGGTATGTGGTTTAGTGGTATTGGTGAATAAATACATGCATAGCAGCTGTTACAATTCTCAAATGCATTAATGTTACTAATTTTAAAATTTAAAACCCTGTATTTGTATCCTGAAACGTTATATACTTTAATTAAATAATTATGTGTGTGGATTCTCGTGGTGTCAGCTAATGGTGTGACGAACCACTCGATTAGATTTCGCTGGTTTAAATAATTACACCTGTGGAAAATAAAAATGGACTGTATTTAAAGAAGTACAAATTTAAAAATCATACCGTCTACATCAACGGTTAACAAAGAAGTCGTAAAAATATTTCAAAGTTTAACCCCCAAGCCGAACAACCCCGAGTCGCGACGACACACAGGTGCGCAGCCATAGGCGTACCATCGGGACGTAACAATGTGTATAAAGAGGCCACTATTACTCTTCGTGTGCTTGGATAACTGGTTCAGTCGTAACTGAATGTTAAGTAATGTTATAACCCCTTACGAATTTTATATTCATGTTATGGTTTTTGAAATACATATCCTTAATATTTGCAATTTGACTATATTCCTTAATACTTATCATCATCATACTCGCGATCCTCGTTTGTACCGCTTGCGCAGTGTCGAGGTAATGTGAGGTAAAGGTAAAGCTAAGCTAGTTTGTGCTATGCATAACAGGGCCCGACTCCGGGGGTACCGTTTTGGTGCGTAACCGTGCCCGATTTGCCTGGTTTGTGGATCTTCTTGTTTATGGTCTTGTTACTTACTCCTCTAGTGCGATGTAACACGAGGAGTGCTATTAATTTTATTAATTTGATCCCCAATGGCAAATGGAGACCGAGACCCTGTACCAACCACTCGAGAAATTAGAAAAATTTCCGACCCCTGGAGTGTTAGGGTCGAACTTACGAGGAGGGGCGAAAAAAAACTACTGAATTTTCAATTTTAAATACGGTTGCAACACTTCTGCATTTCATTTATGCAGTCCCTGGGTAAACAAACAGCGGATGCAATCAGAACTCATTGACAGCGACAGACAGGTGACATGCAACAGGTAATAATACACAGACTTACTGATCTACCAATAAATGTTAAGCAGTTGTATTCACCGGGGTCCTCCAGCTCCCTGCCCCTGGATTGGAACTTGAACAGGATACGGATGCTCATTTGCCAGCTAGCTGCTGTGGACGCAGTCATTCGTAATGTTATAGTAATTACGACAATTAATATATCTTCTGGTGCACCAAACCTCCAGAGGGATCCATACTATGGACCAAATCCATAGCCAGTCTCTCTGTTATTCAAAGGGGTCTCGGGGAGAGGGCTTGCCCCCTCAGCGCTGCACGAAGAGGAGAGTATAATTAGTGTCCACACCCCTGCGTAAAAGTCAGTCGATGCCATCCTGACATTAATTTTGCATTCACAATAATAATAATAACAATAACAATTCGATGTAGGTACATTTACGATGCAACCTCTGTCGACTGACTACCTCCTGAATGATTGCTAGGGGAATAATGATTAATCGTGCCACACACACTATCTACTCATACAGCTATCTATATTCATTACGCTGCTCTTTCCAACAACTACTTATGTAGACACACCAATCTTGTGTAATAACCATAATAGGACCCAATGTTTGTAAACCACATATAATACCAAATAGCTAATACGTAACCATTTGGGTGAGCACATATGACACTTTACGGGATATAAACCATATATAATACCAAGTATATAATACATAACCACAGGGCGGGTATGGCTCAGTAGTAGAGATCCAAGCTTCGGATGTAATAGTCCAAGCGCTTCCCGGTCCCCGGGGTCGGAAATTTTTCTAATTCCCTGGGTGGTCGGTACTGGGTCCCGGTCTGCATTTGCCTTTGGGGATCAAATTAATGGCACTCTTCGAATTACAGTCGCATTATAATTTTATAGACCAACATCTAACAGTGCGACACTAAAATGAAAAGGGTCAAGATCCAATGTACATCGGGAACTACAAAACTTTCGAAAAGCAATTGCAAGAAGACCAGAAGAAAATAAGCGAATCAAAGACAGAAAAGCGGAACAAAGAGACAAAATAATTAAAGAAATGGAAAGAAAAAACAATTTATTAGAAAACTTATTACTTAACAACAATAACTAGTTAATACTTACTTTATTCCTAGTTCCTAACAAACTAAGTTCTACGTTTTTATTGGTTAATTGTCTAAAACTACATTTGTATAGTAAAAATAAAATGAAAAACAAGTTTATTATCATATTGCTTTTTATTTTCTACAATTTGCATACAACTGTCTGCAAATTTCATCTCTGGTATATCTGCTGTTCTACGCTGGGGGTTTTGGACAGGTTCTGGTGGAGGCTGATTATCTTCCAGTGTTTCTTCATTCTCAAAAGCAAGTAATGTTAAATTATGAAGAACACAATGGGCTCTTATAAACTGACAAATTCTTTCGTGCCCTCTTAATTTTAAATGATAAAGTTGTCTGAATCGCTGTTTGAGTATTCCAAAAGTGTGCTCTGTAGAAACTCGACAAGAACTTAATTTGTGTTGAAATGTTTTTGGGCTGCTATTTATTCAGTGGCCATTATCTCTATAAGAAGGCAAAAGCTGTGGTAGTAGTGGACAAGCACCGTCTTCAAGAATGTAACAGCCTACAAACATTAATTGAATTTTAACATAATAAAAAAAGCATAGTATTAGTAGGTACTTAAATACCGTAGTGTAAATTTTCTATCAAATTTGAACATGCAGCATTGCAGAAAACCCTGGCATCATGGCCGGCGTGATCCTAGCAAATTTCCAGCAAAGATTTTTGCTCAATAAAGTCGTGGTCATAAATTGGCAATTATACACTGCAGGTAATGAGCCCATAAAATCATTATCCTTTACAATATTCTCTTAATATTTAACGTACAACTTGCCAGAACAACAAGCAAACGCTTGGAACACAAAAATTTCATTTTACAGAACCTGGGGGCGGCGGGGCGAAATATACATATTACAATACGAATAGCCCAGCAAGTTTTTTATTATTTGGAATATTGTCACAATATTTGATATGCAGGTGGTCGATAAGACGACAAAACGTTTGGCAAAGAGAAATTCGTTTTTCCGTCAGCCGGGAGCGGTGGGAATAAACAAAACCGCAATAAAAATAATTCTTACTACAGCAAGTTTCTTTATTATTTGGAATAACTTGACAAACTTTGATATGTAGGTGGCCCATAAGACGGAAAAACTTTTGACAGAAAGAAAATCGTTTTTCCGTCAGCCGGGAAAGCCAGCAATAAAGAAAACCGCTATAATAGTAACTTTCAACCAGCAAAGATTTTTATTATTTGGAATAACTAGACAAACTTTGGTACTGGTCAACCATCCTAGCTTAGCCTCTGAGATTTGGATGCGCAGTAGCCTAACGCCCCGCCCCGCCCGGGAGCTCAGTTTGAGCGAAGCTTTCGTCTTGTTAATATCGAAAGTACAGTCTGCAGAGAAAGATTAAAATTTGTAAAATGCGGTTTCGAAGCAAAGTAAAAAATAAAGCGTGAAGTGGACAATGTCGTGAGATAATTAGCAACATATTGAATTTTATGCAAGCAGAAGCAGTAGCTGGAACAGTTACTATTCCTCTAATCAAGGTAAGCTTTAATTTTTTAATGTCTAATTTTTTCAATAGATTAATTTTTGTTTCTGAATTATTGTTATAGGTTCAAGAACGTGTTGCTACAGCAACGGGTGTTTCAATTAGGAATATTCGTCGGATTGAAAATGAAGCGAAACAAGTTGAAACGGGGCTATCAACGAAATTTTCAACCCCTAATAAAAAGAGAGTGAACAGAAAAGTTAAAACACTACTTGACGACGCAGATTTAGCAATTTTGCGAAGAACAATCGTTGATCACCACTTAACAGAAAAATCAGTTCCTACATTAAGGACAATTCATAAAAAATTCGTAAGAGATACTGGCTACCAAGGTTGTACAGAGACGTTGAATAAAGAAATTCACAAAATTGGTTTTCGGTGGCGAAAATTTCAAAACAATCGACACATACTAATGGAACGTCAGCCCATTAGATTACTTAGAATTGAATTTCTTAAAAGGATGCGTCAATACCGGGAAGATAATCGTCCTATAATATACATGGACGAGACTTATATTCATTCGTCCCATACCCACGAAAAGGGATGGGGTAACGAAACTTTAGAAGGCCTACAAAAACCAATAGGCAAAGGACCGCGTCTCATTATAGTACAGGCAGGTGGCGAAAACGGATTTGTTCCTAATGCCTACATTAGGTGGAAATCAAACAGCAACAGTGGC
The DNA here is from genome assembly GCA_014611495.1 of Limonius californicus. Lineage (NCBI taxonomy): Eukaryota > Metazoa > Arthropoda > Insecta > Coleoptera > Elateridae > Limonius > Limonius californicus. Next base: position 13,689 of record JABXWE010034796.1, read on the forward strand.
GACTACCATCATGACATGAATTTCGACAATTACAAAAAATGGGTTTCGGAAAAACTTATTCCCAATCTACAACCAAAAAGTGTTGTGGTAATTGACAATGCCCCATATCATAACAAACAGTTAGAAAAATCGCCAACATCTTTGTCACGGAAAGCGGAAACGCAAGAATGGTTACGGCTGAGAGGTATTCCTTTTGATAACAAAATGTTAAAACCACAACTTTACGACCTACTAAAGACGCATAAGCCAAGGTACAAACTATATGAAATAGACCAACTTTTTAATGCAAAAGATCACGATGTTTTGCAACTGCCTCCATATCATCCAGATTTGAATCCCATAGAGTTGGTTTGGGCTGAAATGAAGGAATACGTTGCAAAAAAAAACGTAAATTTCAATTTTAACCAGGTTATCCAATATTGTGATGATTTTTTTAAAGAATTCTCGAGAAAGAATACATTTCAAAAGAACCTACAATGGATACAGTAGTGGAGGAGATTATCATTAGGTTGGGTGAAAATGACAGCGATTCCGAAAGTGATGAAACTGATGCTGGGTCAGACACAGAAGGTAGCAATTTGTCGGAAATAGAAGAATTGCTAGAAAATGATGTTGCTCAAAACCTATTTGTTGACAACAATAAAACCTATGTAACTTTGTAAATTTTGCGTGTAGATATATTTTTTGTAAAAAATATTTTATTATTAAATTCAGTTATTAGGTAGGTAGATATTGTTTTATTTTGTTGATAGGTACCTAGCTTGATACCTACTTATTAAAGCAAATTTTTATGCGTGCCTTTCAAATGCACACCTTAATAAAATTTTACCTGTTTTGGCATTGAATACTTACAATTGAATTGGAAATCGTTATTTAATGACATGTAAATTTAATTGTCCCTATCATTTAGGTAACTATAAACCACCCTTTCTTACTGGTTTCCATTATTTTGAATATGTCATTTTGTGCTTAATTTATCATTAATTTTATGTATCTATAATATACCTATTTTAATTTCGAATTAACAAGTAATCCTCCGTTAAAATTGTAATTTAGGTTATTCTCTTAATCGGAAATACTTAGGTAAGAATAATTGTTAACCAGACTGTACGTTTATGGGACTTGCCGTCTTCTGTCTTTGTTGCACAGTGAGCGTCTCGCTCCTTGATCTGCGCATCTCAGAGGCCAAGCTAGGATGGTTGACCTTGTACGTAGGTGGCCCATAAGACGGAAAAACGTTTGGCAGAAAGAAACTCGTTTTTCCGTCAGCCGGGAAAGCCAGCAATAAAGAAAACCGCTATAATAGTAACTTTAAACCAGCAAAGATTGTTATTATTTGGAATAACTTGAAAAATTTGATATCTAGGTGACTCATAACACAACAAAACATTTGGCAGAAAGAAATTCGTTTTTCCGTCAGCCGGGAAAGTTAGCAATAAAGAAAACCGCAATAATTTTTATAAAGTTGAAGTTGAACGACCGAGTAAAGCATTTGGATTTTACTATTTAGGATGTCGAAGTTTATTGCTTTGACAAAGGGATTATAAAGGTACCCAAGGATTAGCAGGCCGTTCAAATAAGCACCGTAGGACTTTGGAATTTCCAACTTGTATTATCTGTTTTTAAAATAGCAAATGTTTAAATATCCACAATTTTAATTTGTTCGTTTCAGCAATTAAGGTTTTTTTTTATGTCAAAATAACATAGAAGAATTACTTGACATGTAGGTGGCCGACAAGACCATAAAGCTTTCGGTAAAAAACGTTTTTTTTTTTTATAAATGTGGATGATATCGCGTTACATATAAATCAGCAATTTTAGTTGATACTGCCAACGGAATTCATCTTTATAAGTTTTTATTCTTTTACCCCGTTAAGGTTAAATGAAAGTATTTTATTGACCTACATGCATCGATCTATTTGTACATTCCCCGCAGTGACGAATTAACTCAGTTAGGGATTAAAAAATGTTCTATCAATTTTGCTAAAATTTTGTGCAAATATAGGCAAGTCCCAGCAACCACCCGTTGTTAAACAACAAGCGGATTACTAATAAAGAGAATAAGAGGATTATACCTTTCTGTAAACTACAGGTAGACATTTACTTTTCTCGCAAACGCATTTCTTTATCAAAATCAAACTAACAATACATCAAGTACGATTCTCAAAGTACCTAATCAATTCCATTCTGATATTGGAATTTAGTACATATATAAACGAATGAAAAGAAAATAGCCTCAACATATTTACAACATCTTAGCTAATAATGTTGTTAGTGACAACGAGAAAAATTAATACACATTTTACATTTAATTACAGAAGATACATTTTCTTCCACGTACATCAATTTAAAAATGTCTGTCGAATAGGTAGCTTCGTGATTGTATTGAATCCAAAATATCGGGTAACAATGCTGAGTTATAAAATTGTTGAAGTTTCGGAAGCATGTTTTGCTCTCAAAACAAAGTGTAGGTTTTAATCACTTCCACTGAAATACCACTAGGAGTCCAAACAACAAAATAACAAATGCCCTTTCTCGTGATATTTAATTGCCCTTGGATTTCGTGCATATATAGCATAGAAATAGAATTGCTTACTGTCAAGTTAATCTCTTACAGTTAAGTAGTGATTAACAGTTTCACTAATGTTAACTCTATTTTATACATTATATACATATATTTACAACCGGAGTAAAAACCTTCTCCTGAATTTCTGTCGTTCGAATTCGACGTTAAACTGTAGGTCCCCCGTGTTTGAACCTGAGCGCTGAGGAAAAACACATAACAGAGAAAAGGCCAGTACGAAAAAGGTGGTTGATTACTTTCGAAGTTTGGTATATTATTTATTTAATTGTACCCTAAAGAATAAAATCTAGACTGATATCGTAACTTCTTGGTGGTCTTGGATGCCACAGCTCCTCCTCCAATCCAATTTGCTCCAAATTCATTGTTTAAATAATTCCTAATAATTCACCTATAGTGAGTAGAAAAGGCATCATGTTGGTACCAAAGTGTATGTCGTACTTCATTCTGTTGTACATCTTCCAGCAACCCGAGTAAAATTTTTTTTAGGAAATGCAAGTAATTCTTTTGGAGGAAGTATGATGCAATAATATGCTTATGTACCTAGATACTATACCACATCAAAGATTTACAGAAATAATTCTTTGGGTAACACGTATCCAGTGCGGATTCTCATGTAAATAATAGTGCGAGTTATACCTATTTACTTCACAACTGTTTGAGAATTTTGTCTCATCGCTAAGCAATATACAATTTAGAAAAGGTGTATCCAAAAGGAGTTGATTCTGGAAGAAATTACAAAGTTGCAGATTTCTTTGAAGGTCATTTTCATTTAGATCGGACAGAAAAGTAACATGATAGATATTAAATACATTTGATAAAAGTTCTACTAACGCCTAAATGTGTGCTTAGATCTCTTTGACTTACATGGGAATTCTCAAGCAGTGCCTCTAACACTACTACTTCATTTTCCATGTTTATAATCGTTCTGGGGCAACATCTTCTGGAATTAACAATATTACCTTCGTTTATCAAAGAAATTTCTAAATCTAAATATTTTTCCGACGGTGGTCTTCTAGTTCGATAGCGCTTGATATATAAATTAATTAAAAATTAGTGCTATATGTATGTTGGGTTAGGTACGTCAATCGTTTTAAAGGGGTACAACTTAATTTAAATAAACAAAACTCGTAAATTATTTTTTTACATACACAATAAATGATGGGGCGTTCAACATGTAGTGTTTATTATTTAGCATAAATATTTCCATACGAGCAGAGGGCTCCAGCACGCGATCATCCAGTCGATAGAAGAAATACCAGGTTCTACAAGGTACCTCGAAATTATAGCTTACCAGTATGAAATATCAAAAATATCACTTTTGGCAATTTGCACTTATCAATTAGTACCAACGGTATATCCGGCACTGATGGACACAATCGCAGATACGGCCGATAAATTAATGTTCATTCACGGATGTTCAGAATTTTCAGCTGAAATTGTCTCAGTTTTATTGCACACTGCACATTTAAAAATAAATACTAATACAAACCCTTTTCGTCTTTCACCAACAAGATCTATATCGAAAAATGAGCACCCAAACGCATCGTGCTGCAGTGCCGCTAATTTCCGGACGCTGTTCTTGTTCTTCTGGTTCCATTACTTCGGTGTCTAAAGCCAGAATAGACTATGTCGATGAACTGTTTTCATTAAAATTTTTGGAAACTGTTGGAGATCGTAAGCAACTTCATGTTTATGTATTTTGTAGAATGCTGTGTATGCATTTTATATACATGTATAGCAGTTGTTAATTTTTAATTTTTGTAATTTTTGTCTGTCAATATTTTTCTCAATAAACGTTTCAGTTTGAAGTGTTTCTACTTTTGAGTTGAATTAATTCACAAGTCAACAGGTTATGGTGCCCAGTAAGCTCGAAAAAGAATTAATTTAACTTTGAGTAGTAAAATGGATACAAAATTAAGTCTAGAGAAGTTAGTCGAGTCTGCAGAAGGGAATGGAAAGTCGAACTGTGTGTCCTGGAGTTTCAAGTTAAATTTGTTGCTGAGAATGAAGGAGTTGCTGAATATTGTTACTGGTGAACTACCAAAGCCATTCATCACGGATGGAGGACAAAGAGAGTGGATCAAGAAGGACATAGAAGCTCAAGCAATCATTGGTTTGAATGTTGATGAGAAAATCGCGTTAAAAATTACAACATGCAAGTCTGCAGCAGAAATGATGAATAGACTGGAGCAGCTTTATGGTCAGAAAAGTCAGAAGTCCACAGCAATGTTACAACAACAATTTTTTAGTTACAAGTATGATGAATTAAAGTGTATTGCAGATAATTGTCTCCAAATAGATGGGCTGGCACAGGAATTACGTTCAAAAGGTGAAGAAATTAAGGACAGTTGGATAATGTCGAGAATTTTAAACTCTCTGCCTGCAAAATTTGATTTTTTTCATGCTGCTTGGGAATCAGTTGCAGAAGCAGAGAAAACTCTCCAAAACTTGCGTGATCGTCTTCAGCAAGAAGAAATAAGACTTCAAGGTCGTGAGTCAGAAAATGTCAGAAATGCACTAGTTGGGAAATCAGAAAAATTCAGGAAGAACCAGCATAAGAGAAGTCAGATAATAAGGAAGGAGCCAGATAATTCAGGTTCTAGTCAGTATAGACAGTCAGGTCAGTTCAATAAATGTTTTAAATGCGGTAAAGCTGGTCACAGGAAGCGTGAATGTATTAATAAACCATGTCCTGAATATTTTGACTACTGCAAGAAAAATTATAACTGTAATTACTGTCATGAAAAGGGTCATTTTGCAAATGAATGTCCCAAGAAGTCAAGTGATGAGAGTCGAGTAAAATCTTTTGTCTCAGTTGCATTGTCATCAACACTTTTTGAAAACATATCAAATAAACATGAAGTTGGATCATGGACAGTGGTGCAACTCATCATCTGACTGGGAATTTAAAGTGGTTAACAAATGTACGATCCTTGAATGTTCCTATCTTAGTAGAAATTAGAGATTCAACAAAGTTACAAGGCATTTCAGTTGGGAATGTTCAGCTGCATGCTTACGATGGTCATGAATGGTATCCTGTTGTATTAAGAGATGTTCTATTTGTCCCAGATCTTAAGTTTAATCTATTTTATGTCACAACTGTACTTGATAAAGGCTACACACAACAAGCTATGGCAGATGAGTCACTGATCATGGAAGAAGACAAGGTTGTCTTGGTAGCTAGAAGGACTGGAGGATTATTTCAAATGATGTTTCGTTCAATGAAGGAGTATGGTTTACCAGCAGTAAGTTTGAAATTTTGGCATGAAAGATTGGCGCATCAAAACATTTGTCATGTGAAAGACATTCTGAAGAGAAACGACATTCACCATATTGATGACTGGGATAATAATGTTTGCAAAGGATGTGCGTACGGAAAACAACAGAAAGTGTCTCATCCAAAGAACGATGTCATTGCTAAAGCTCCTCTTGACAGAATACATGTTGATCTAGGAGAAATGAATGAGCGATCCCTTGGTGGTGCTAAATATTTTCTACTGTTTAAAGATGACTTTAGTCGCTTTCGGACAGTTTATTTTCTGAAGCAAAAGTCAGAAGCAGTGGATAAACTGAATATATATTTAAACTTGGTTGAAAATCAATTTGGAAGAAGAGTTAAAGTCTTAATGTCAGATAATGGAAAAGAAATTAAAAATGTCAGAAGTAAGAAAATTTTTGAACAGCTTGGGATATTTAATGAACTATCAGTTACTTATACACCACAACAAAACGAAACCACAACAAACGAATTGAGCGAGAAATGCGTACTATGGTCGAAGCAACGAGAGCAGTAATTTATGCTAAAGATCTTGAATGGTCTTTGTGGGCAGAAGCACTTAACTATTCAGTCTTCACAATTAATCAAACTGGAAAC
>JABXWE010034799.1:0-32722 GCA_014611495.1 Limonius californicus
CTGGTTATTTTTTGCCCAGCTTCCGTCTGAAGATCTGATTGGTGGATTATGCATGCATGGTCGTTTCAGTTTTTTCGTGGCCCTCCAAAGAGAATAGTCTGTTGCCTTATCGTCTGTTAGCTCTACCAAGTATTTATTTATAGATTAATTTTTTAGTTCTACAATTTCCCTTCTTAGTTTTTGAGTAGCATTGTTTAATCTAGTTTTGTCATCTGGTGCTCTTGTTATGTGCCACTTTTTTCTCAGTTTCCTTTTTTCGGCTACTAATTTTCTGATTTCCATAGGGTAGTTGTTACCAACCGTTAATCTCCTGATTTCGGGTGTGTTTTTCCAAGCGGCCTGTTGTATCTTTGTTACAAACTTTTCGACTTCTTGATTTAGTTGGTTTTTCGTCTTCAGTGGAGTATTCAACTGTATAGTGTTAGACAAGTCCTTTTGGAATCCCTACCAGTCGGTCTTTCCATTCACTAATGTTGGTTTATGTTCTTTGTTAATGATGGTTTCGCTTAATGTTAGGATTACTGCAGTGTGGTCAGAATCCAGATCAAGATTCTCTTCAACTGCCATGTAGTTTGGAGAGATTTTTCTAATGATAAAGAAGTCCAATAAGTCGGGGATCTTTTTTGGATCGGTGGGCCAGTACGTGGGCTTTCATGTTGATTGGTAACAGCATCCAAGCTGTGCAGCTGCTTTATGTAGCTCCCTTGTTTGGGTTGGTTGTGGATAGCCTAGATCCCCACAGAGTGTTCTTGGCATTATAATCACCGCCAATTACAAATTTATTACCAAGGCGGCTTAGAACATTAAGATAGCTCTCTTTTTTCTGATTGTGCCGTGGGGGGCAGTATATTGCTGCTATTGTGATTTCTTCCCTCCCAGTATTGATCGTTATTGCTGTTACCTGATTTTCCTCTAGTTCCATATCTAACTCTTTATAATGAGAGATGTTGGTTTTAACTATTATAGCACTACCTCCTCTTGCTGCATTTGATGTGTGGATGGCGTGATAAAAGTTATATCCTCTAAATTTGATATAGGATTGTCTTGTTAAGTGAGTCTCTGTGATGAGGCATATATCTATTTTTGGATATCAAGGAATGCCTGGAGTTCAGGTTGTTTTTCTATGATCCCATTGGCATTCCACGTGGCTATTCTAATTTCTTTTCTGGCCATTTGGAATTTTTGATGTTGTTGGTCTATTAATTTGTTCAAGTTTCTGAAGCCTTTCAGAACACGAGTCCATCCTAGCTACTAATGTTAGTAGTAGCTCGTTGGTGGATTTTTCTGCCGCCTGTGCTGCTGTTTGTGGAATAATCTGTGGTGCCGCCTGTGTTGCTATGCGAGGAGCTGTTCTATTCATGCTTTGTGCATAGGTTCTGTCACTACTGGCTTGCGTATATGTTCTCACCGTGGTTTGGGTAATTTTATCTTTTCGAGCCTGTAGTGTTTTTGCTACTTCACAGCCTCGATAGTTCGCCTGGTGTTCTAGATTACAGTTTGCACATTTTGGTTTCTGCTCTGGTGTTTTTCTGCATTCCCTAGTAATATGTTTACCCGCACACTTTACACACCTTGGCTGTCTATTGCAGAACTTTTGAGTGTGTCCGTATAGTTGGCATTTCTTACACTGTGGTATGGATTTCGGTTTTCTTAGAGATTTAATTCGAATTCTCATTCCCAATATTTCTTTAATTTCATGAATTTTTTGGCATCTTCATTATGCTCAAACGACAGCATAAATAGCGGAAGTGGTTTTTTCACTGATTCAAATACCTTTTTTTTGTTTCAGTTCCTTCATTTTTTAAGATGTTTGTAGCGTTTACGCATAACAGGTTACGTTGCTTTAGTTCTTCAACGATCTTGTTTGGATCTGCTGCTGAGGGTATTCCTCGAGCCATCACTCTTATGTGTCTCGTCTGTTTGTCTTCGTATGAGTGCCATTGTATCTGATTCTCATTAAGACTATTTAAGGCAGTTTTAAAAGCTTGCATTTCTTCGGTATTAATTTTAATTCGGTCGTTACCCAGGGCTGTCGCTTTGAACGGTATTTCTTTGGTAAGTAAGATCTTATATAGTGAGTCATAATTTGTTACGTTGCTCACTATTATCGGTGGAGGTTTAGGTACTTGTTTTTCTTTTTCTTTATCTTGCTGCATGCCTTTATTACTCTTCTGCTGCTCTGGGGATGAGTCAGGTGAGGAGTTTGCTTTTCTTTTCTTGTTTTTGTTCTTCCTGCTAGTGGCTGTTATCCAGCCTATTTCTTTGGCCAGTTCATCTTCGTCGGTCTCATAGTGTGTTGTGACAGTTGCTATATTCTGATTGGTATCATTTTTAATACCCTTTTTTTTGTTCTTGTTTTTCCATTTTCATTTGTAATTTGTTCATCTGTTGCTGCAGCAGCTGAACAGGGTTTTGGAGTTGCTCTCGTATTTGTTTTTCTTGAATCCAAGCATTATATAACGCTTGTTCATTTTGGCTTCTTACCTGGTTTTCCTATCTGGAATAATACGTTCTTTTCCTGGATAAGTGCATTGTTTTGCTGCACTAGTATCGCTTCCCCAGGTGTTGTTGGGAGCTGAGACATATTTATTTATTCACGTAAGTTTTGCTTCAGAAGTAATCTGAGCTGGGCGCGGCGTCCCATGGCCTGTTGTTCGGCGATAGCACGCCGTATCAGTCCGCACACTCTCGCTTCACTTTTCGTTATCGTTACCAGAGCATAGTCGAATACGTCCTTACTCTTTGAAACTCAAACGTCACTCGCAGAAGCTAGGAAGATACGAAAAGGAAGGCTTCCAATAGAAAACAGTGGAGTGCTACTTCAAACCAGTCTCCAGAGGACTATGGAGGGGGGGTATGCTGTATTTTGTACATAGTCCTCTATCTAGTGTATTTAGAAAGAGGAATTTTTAGTTAACATTAGTTCTGACATGTGGTGATCTTCAAAAAACGGTGCCTGAAATATTTGAGAAAATTGTGGGCTGGGTTGCATAAGATGGCCCTGATATAGAAGCAAATGACTTAGACATTCAAAACAACTTTATTTTCGAACATAATCCTTTAAACGGTTAACACACTTAGTATAACGATAAAACAGAACTTAACTGACTTTAGAAAGAAACTCTTTGTCCCGCACTGCAAACCACTAACTCACGGCAGCCATCCTCTTCCAACGCTTCATCGTCCGAAAAATGAGTTCCCCGAAGATGTTCGTTTAATTTGGGGAACAGGTGAAAGTTATTGGGAGTCAGTTCTGGCGAATATGGGGGTTGTTCCAAAAGTGCAAATCCAGCATTGGGGATGGTAGCTATAGAAACCAGGCTCGTGTGAGCGGGAACGTTGTCTTGGTGGAACAGAACACCGCGTTTCAATTATCTACAGCTACTTTGCTTTATAGGTTCACGAACTTTTGGTATGAGTTTTCTGTAATAGTCTCCCGTTATTGTGCGACCACGTGGTAAATCCACAAGAAGAACTTCCACAGCAACCCAAATCATCCGGCCGATGAAATCACACGTAATTTTCGTGGGGGTGGGAAACCACGATCCCGCCAATCCACACTCTACCGTTTTGACACTGGATCAAAGTGATGAACCTAGGTTTCATCTACAGTTACAAATCTTTCTAAAAATCTAAACAAATCCGTGTCAATTAGTCTCAAATTACGTGCAGCAGTGAGAAACCTCGCCAGCTTCTGATCAGGTGACAACATTTTCTAAATCCATCGTGCGCAGATTTTTCTTCAGATCCAATTCCTCATACAAAATTTTCTCAACACTGCAAGAACAACTGTGTAATAACAAATAAATCAACAGTAAATGTAATAATAATAAGGTTAAATCAAACTTTGTACACCCTGTATATCAACCATGCTAAATATAAACTGTGAAGTTGCAAATTATTTGCACACTCTGTTTATCAATGCCCCTACAATTTTAAGGTGAAGCCCCAATTATCAAAAATTATTTATAACGTAAATACGGTGGTGTATGACAAATAGTACTCAGCAATAAATAGCCAAATGGTAAACTCAAATTTCTGACCCAACTTAATGAATGCCAAAAATTCTGTAAATAGCAGTTAAGCTGAATAAAACATAAATTAAATACATAAATGAGTAAACCAGACTTGATATAAGACCATAATTTATAACTGACACAAAATTAGTCAACAGATTAATTGAGTAAATATAGAAAATACAAAATGCTGAAGTACATTACAATACTAAATTATATGATTTAGACAACAGGTTACAATAATTCCAGAAAACTCGAACTGAGGGAAAGGCGAATGAAGTACGACAAGGACGGCAATTTAGCGGACGTAACCCCTATCTGAAAATAAACGGATCTAAAAATCCAGAAAGCTAAATTAATAAATATTAAAGTCCGAATACAAATTTCCGGAAGCTGGTGATGTGACGCAAGGCCTGGCGTTAAGTCAGCTTAACCAACGTGTTAAAATGTAAACTGTAGCGCCGAACCGAATCGTTATCGCTACTAATCAATCCGCATAATTGTGTTGCAATTCAAAGAATTTTACTCATCAACAAATTACGTTGTCAACTGTCTAAATTGAAATAGTCACGTAGCCGTGAAAATAGACACAGCCACAACTGACAGCGGTCTGAAGTTGGTGCCCAAAGTTTTGTTTACAAATTGGTGCCGCATAAAGAACGGCATAATCTCAATTAATATCAAAGTGCAGTGAATAACATAAAAAAATTAAGCTGAATGCATCTACTGAAGGTAAGTGACCAGTCGCAAATGCAAATTGAAGTTTAAAACGGCAGAACATTCCAGAAAGTTAAAATTACAACATACACACAGTATTGGTTTCCACGTGGAGTTTGGTATCTGCCGAGATGTATTTAACGGGTAATGGGGCTCGTCAGAAGATCACAGAAAACTGAGACAGAAAATCAAACCTTGGTTGTTTCAACTTCGGACGGCCCGTAGAAATCGACAGCTACAGGTGAACGAGATAGGTTGGTTGGTCCGAAAACGGTCCCACGAGACTCCACATAGCATGCGGCGGGTAACGTATCAGTTTTCTGGTAAAATGCTTAATTAATCTGGGCTAGACCCAATGAGAATTTAGCGAAACACCAAAATAACTCACAGACAATTAACTAAATTCTCTTATAGACGAGGATAATTTTAATAATCCCCGCAGCATGAACAAATCAATATCTTAAGTTACCTCCTACACTTTCACCAGCAACGGACAACTTTCACGGCCAAGAACAGAAGAGGAAGTCCCGTCTGATATACACTTCAGGAAATTCCACTCACCTAATTCAAAATCCACCTACAACTTCAAAATAATCTCCCCAAAATTTCCTAAACTACAGGAACTTGAAAAGTCCAAAATAAGGCCGGCGTCAAAAGGAACTGTAGGCAACCAAATACACCCATCAGACTACCGGGATGCTATTTCGAAAAATACAGGTAACAACATTTTGGTTTAGTTTAGGTTGAATTCCTGGGAATTGTCTGGGTGGTATATTGGGATTAAGTTGATAAGTCGAATTGTAATTCTATTTAAAGTGAGGTTGTTGTGGTCTTTAATAATGAGATTTATAAACAGGTGATTGTTGTTAATTTTGATAATTAGGGTTAACATTTGATAGTGATTGGGGATTTTTGTTTTGGATATGTTGATTGTTTCTGGTGGATCTGGTATGTGTAGTGTTTCATTTACATATGTTAAAGCGGTTTCTGAATTTTGGAGTGCTCTGCTGCGAACGAAACTATCTAGGGGTTCTATAAGTCCTCTGAAATATGTTTTGAGTGCTAGTAATTTTGAATCTTGTATTTTGTAGTCTTTGATTGCTTGTACTTCAGATCCTAATGAGATTTTAAAATTGAGTATAGCTAGTAATGATCTAATTTTGTTGTAAAAATCTGTATGCGTTTCTCTGGGAAGTTGTCGCATTCGGGTAAGATCAATTCGAATATTTAATTCCGATCTATGATCTCCGAAGTTATTGATCAGGGTCTCTTTTAAATTATTCCATGAATTATATGTCTGTCCAGTTACAACTTAGTTACAATCAAAACTGCAAAACTTTTAAACGGTTGCGTGCTGATGATAATAGTAATTTATTCATGTACCCACCAGGGTCATTTTCTTGCCAAAATTGATTTGTGATATCCTCAACAGCTCTGATATATTCAGAAAGCTCTGAAGGATTTCTATTAAAATGTGGGATTTCATTTAGTAGACTAGTAGGAAATCCTAGTGCATAATCAGCAAATGGTTGTGCTTGTTGAACTTGGGGTATTTGTTGTTGTTGCGAGAAAGCCAAATTTAATGTGGCAGGTCTTAAATTAATGTGTCTAATTATTTGATATTGTTGAATATTTTCGTTATTGCTTCCGTTGGATAGTTTATTATCAGATCATAAATTATTTGTGTAACTAACAGGTATAACATTAACTTATTTTAACAAACTATTGATCCTTGGTAATTGTGGAATCAACAGAGTATCTATCAAATTTTAACCAGCATAAAAAGTTATGCTTAAATAAAAATTTTATTATAACTAATTATCAGTTTATGGTATTGATTGTTCATTAATAGGTGTATTTATACCCTTATAGGTAACCCAAAAATGTTCAGTGAATACGGGTCTTTAATTATTATTATTTTATTTTTTACGCAATTGGTAAATTGCTACCTATTTGTCTATCGACGAATTTAGGAATTACATGGATTAATTAAATCAGTTACTTGCGTAAAACTAATTTCACTAAATTCACTTTTAATTTTCGAAAAATTCACTAAAGCACGTCTGCCACCCTACCGACTGCGCCAATTTAGGTTTCTTTTCGAAGAAAATGCTTTTTAGGAACTTTACTGTTTATTAAAAAGCATGAAGACGGAGCTACAACAAAACATTTTAACTATGAAGCGGATTATTATAGATTAAATTCAGCATTCTAAAGTACTTCTCACCATATTTGCATAAAAAGTGTGATAAAGTTTATTCCAGGTAATCGTAAAGAGATAAGATACATCAGTGCTATTCTGAAAGTGTTAACTTGCGTTTACATTGTATAAATTATCTATACTTTGAAACTAAAGACAAGTAAACTGTATTTCCTATTACAAATATTTTTTTGTAGTTGCTATTCTAATCAGCCATTGAATTCGTAATTACTTGGTGTACTATGAGTTTTTGACAGTTAGTTTTTCTTATAATTATTATACTATATAGAGAAAGCTGATCTAATGTTATAGGAACTACAAAATATTTAAACTACAGTTTGTAATTTTTGCTTATTTGTTGGATACATGTAAAGGTTGTCATATGAGAAGTTTCATTTGAGTGAGTTATGCAGCAGCATATTTCTGTTATCTGCAGCTGAGCTCATTTACTTACTAAACGTTGACCACTACAGATAGGGTACAGTCTGAGAAAAAGTACGCGTTACTTGTGTTAGCAAATGAGTGCGAGCCCGTTCGTTTACTAATATGAGTGTACTTCGACGAAGTGGAGAACCGAGAGTAAGTGCATCTCCTTTGCTCCGAATGCTGTCTTGCTTCCTGTTCTGCACATCTCAAGTGAAACGTCTCATACGACAACCTGTAGTTTGATGCCCAATAAACCAATTATGGCATCCATTTCTGTATTATGTACAAAATAAATTTTAATACAAAAACATACTGTATTACTGTTCTGTACGAGGTTTGTTGATTTAAAATTATTGTTAAACATTATTAAAGCGTTTGATGTTTTGGATGGAATCGTACTATTTACCAGCGGGTAAATATAGAAAAATGCCGTTCTACTAGGATGTAGTTTAGTGGTACTGGTTAAAGAAATTTGTAACATAGACCGGAATTGTCAAAAATGTTAATTTCAGCAATTTTGTCTTATTCCATATTTTAAAATACCATATAATTGCTGGCTTTCTCAAATAGAATACAAATGTGAGTAATATTATGAGGCATGACAAAGTGTATTTTGTATTATTTATAACCGTTTATTTTTATCCAAGAAATTTTTTATATTAAGTGCACTGGAAACACTCCTAAATACATTGTAAAGAAAATTGCGATACAAAATAATTGTCGATCTGTACGAAATGTGAATTTCCATTGACCAATTTTACTATCGTTTATTTGCCTTACTAACATTTTTTATTACTATTTGTGGTTTCATTTAATATTTTATAAATACAAATGGAAAACATTTTCCGTAAATGCATAAATAGAATTTATTATCAAATTTTTGTAATAACTCTTAAAATACTATTTGATTATTTTAATAGACAAAGAAGATGCTACTTCTGTTAACATCGGATAAGTAATTATTTAAGATTCAGTGAAAATTTGTGAATGTAGAAATGTTTAACCTAATGTGTTTGTAATCTCATAATATGTTTTCTATTTTGCAAAAATCAGTAATAAATTTTTAGTACCATAAGAATTATAGTTTAATTGAAATGTTAATGGTCAATTATAGTGATAAACACGTTACAATTACAACGTTACAATGCATCGTAAACACGAATAGTTACACAAGAATACATAAATGGCCGTTAAGGGTAAGCGTACTTTCAATTATTTGGGTCTTCCTCCCACAGTCTTGTTTTACAAAGCAAATTATAAAGCAGGTAATGTTACATACATTGTTTCGTTATAATTTCATTATTATATTTTTTCATTATATGAAGGTGCAGAACTACAATTGAGTTATTCATTTAAGATTTTGATTTTTTTGCGTATTATTTATCTCTCTTATTATAGCTGTAAATTTTAAAGTATATTTTAAAAACAATATTTAAAAACACATTCCTGTTAAGAACTGAAAGTTAATATAACTTAAAATTATATCTCGGTTTTAATTATTTACGAACACGCATTTTTCAATACACGATTTACAGATTTGAAATGCAGTTGTTGTTGCTAACACTAGGATTTGCTACTGTCTTGGCAGATAAATCTCAAACGTGGGATTTGGCTGTGGAAAGTAATAAATTTTCAGCTGGTGTATATAAGGTAAAATTAGTATTTTACCCTGTTGTTATACAAAAAAATAAATTAATTACACACATTTAATTCTGAAATTTGCATTTTTCAATAATGTTTATGTTCAGGAGTTCACAAAAGTTAACAAAGGCAATTTCGTGGTCTCTCCTTTATCAGTGGATGTTCTTTTTGCCCTTTTTCATTCTGGTGCCGGAGGAAAAACTGCTCAAGAGATTGCTAAAGCCCTCAACCTTCCAAAGGACAAAACAGTGATTGATAAAGCCTATACTAAGCTGGGTTCTCAGCTCAAAAGCACTAAGAGTTATGATTTAATTAGTGCCAATAAAGTATACTTAAGTAATGATTTGCAAATCAACAAGTCATTTAATACTAGTGCAGCCAAGGTTTTTGCCGCGGAACTGCAAAATATAGACTTCGCAAAAGCAAAGGAAGCTGCAAATAAAATAAATCGTTGGGTCGAAGAGAAAACACGAAATAAAATCAAAAATTTGGTTAGTGCAGGTGATATGGAAGATGCCAAAGTAGTCCTTGTCAATGCTATATATTTCCGGGGAAAGTGGGTTACACAATTTAATTCCAAGGATACAAAAAAACGACCTTTTCATGTTAAAAAAGACAAAGTAGAAAAAGTACCGATGATGGCAGTGAAGACAAGTTTTAAAGCTGAAGACAATTATAAATTAAATGCCAAAGTTTTAGAAATGCCGTATGAAGGAGATGATATCACCATGACCTTCGTTTTGCCGAATGAAGTTGAAGGGTTATCTAAATTGGAAGCACGTATTAGGGATGTTCTTGATGCGAGCCCGTCTGTGACACACGACGCCAATGTTGTTATACCCAAATTTAAGTTGGAGACCAGTATTAAGTTTATAAAAATTTTAAAAGCTGTAAGTATATTTATTTCGAAGTTCTGAGTTTTAGAGGTTGTATTGTTCAAGGTGGTTGCATAAGACAGGATTTGTAGGTAATTTTAGAAAATATATTAATTTAACCTCAGCACGAGTAACCGTGACTAATAAATTATATTTAACGTTTCTTGGTAGATGGGTATTAAAGAACCGTTTTCAAGCAAGGCTGATTTTCCCGGATTTCTCGCTTCTGAGAATGATCCGGTGTCAGCTAAGAAGAGTTTGTCGATAAGCAAGATTATTCAAAAAGCCCTTATTGAAATAGAAGAAAAAGGAACGACTGCTGCTGCT
Source organism: Limonius californicus (assembly GCA_014611495.1). Taxonomy (NCBI): domain Eukaryota; kingdom Metazoa; phylum Arthropoda; class Insecta; order Coleoptera; family Elateridae; genus Limonius; species Limonius californicus. Next base: position 10,203 of record JABXWE010034799.1, read on the forward strand.
GGTACTGTTGGTAAGTTCTGTATTTTATTCCGAAATGATGACTAGTCACACTAATTTCGTTTCAGGCCAATTGAACCAGTCTACACACCCTGAACTTCTTAATCCCGTTTTTGAATTCGTTGCTGATCATCCATTTATTTACTATATCAAAAGTAAGGGAACCGTTCTTTTCATTGGAAGATATACTACGCCATAATAAGTAGTAGTAGTAGTAGCTGCACAATTATGAGATAAATAAATTACATTTCCTGCCTTGTGTAAAGTAAACAGTTTCAATGGCCTCGATTATTGATTCAAGTCTCATACATATATGTGCTTCTTAGAAACGCTTTCGGCATTGTGGTTAAAATTTAAGCTCTTGGCATAAGGCTGGGAAAAGATATTTAAAATGCCAAACCATAATGATGCTGTCGATGAATTTTAGAATTGTGTAGGCGAATGATATGTTTGAAAGTACTTATCGCTGTAATACTTATGACATTTGTGTTTCTCAAATGAATATGAGCCTTTTACAACTATACAAGGTGTCCCACGGCGTGAGGTCACTACTTCGTGTACATAATCTTTAGACCAAATACAGTTAAAAATTCTAATAAAGTAATGCCCTAAAGTAAACGGGTTTCAAAATATAGAATGTTAAATTATTATTTATTAAATAATTACAATTTCAGAGAAGCCAATATTTATTTTTATTTTAGTTTAAATTCACTATAAAGATTGTTCAAAATGTCCACCGTTGCTCTCGAGACACATTCTGGCCTTCTTAGGAGAGATCTGGTTGCCCTAGGTAAGATATCATTGTTATTCCGAATTAGTTCTGCTGCCTCAAAAATGCGTCTCCTAAGATTTTCAACAGTCTCTAATGGTGTTTGCTACAACATATCTTTCTTATGGCCCCACAAATAATAATTTAAACACGTTAAGTTCGGAGATCTTGGGGGCCAGGAGTGCTGTTCTCCTCTACCAATTACACGTCGTTCAAGCCGTTGATTCAAAAATGGACTTACATTTAACGCAAAGTCCGCAGGTGCACCATCGCGCTGGTACCATATACTATGTCTGATCGCCATTGGTCATCATTTAATATCCCAAATGATTTTCTAGAAAATTTAAATATCTATCGGCGGTTAAATGGTTCTCAAAAACGAATGGACCAATGAGCATGTTATCAATAATTCCACAGCAGATATTCACTGAAAACCTAAGTTGATAATTTGACTCTGTGATTTTGTGTGGATTTTCCAAATGCCAAGAGTGGCTTTTCTTTCTGTTAATTAATCCATTCCTTGTAAATGTTGCCTCATTCGTGGATAAAATTCTATTACGTAGGTTTCGATTTTGAATGATCCAGCGGCAAAATTGCATACGACTAGCGGAATCTGTAAGAGGGCTTGAACAGGCTGGATATCAAATTGATATAAACCATGACATTTTAATGTACTCCAAACTCGAATTCGTGGTACATTCGTGTGTGCAGATACACAACAACAGAGGTGCTGGGATTATTATCAGTTTCTCGCAGTATGTATTGTACGCTCAGTCGACGGTTTCGGGAAGGTTCCGTGTTCACGTAGGTGGTTGTGCACTCGTCGGTCTGGTAGTCGCTGATTTGGAAATCTCAACCCATATTCTCAAGCAGCTGCTACTGAGTTTCCATCACAAAAACCGTACATACAATGAATATCAACATTATCAACGCTGTTAATAAGCGTAAGCAGAGAAATCAACTTTAAGGTGCTTGACTGTTTGACATACAAGTAAATAATACCATTTCCATAGTAACGCAGACAATTTGTAATCAAGTACCACTTAATATCATTTGTTGTTTCGACTGCTTCAATATTTAACTAAAACTTTTTTAATAGTCGATTTAGAGAAAATGACCACTCTTTAGTTTCGACTTCTTTTCACCTCTCCTACACATAGGTACAGTAGTGACCTTACGTCATGTGATACCCTGTATACTACAATAGTACATTAGAGTTCTAAACCAAATTATACAAAAAAGATACTGAGAAAACATACACCAGTAAATTATCAAATTAGTAGGTACTAGTTGATACTAAAGCGTAGTTACATTCTTGAAAATTGATGATACAGATGCTAATTCAGAGTATTTAAAACCATCAAAATACAGCTAGATGTATGTGTGAGTTTGAATTAATTTAAAACAGTTTACATAAAAAGTTAAAATTTGTTATTTATATGGCTTCTTTCCCATTTTATGTAAAATCTTATATATTTAGAGTTTAATCACACGTCATTACTTTGCTTATTTCTTAAAAACATTGTGTAAGCTTGACTGCGAATTATGTAACCTTAGTGAAATAAATACAATTCCTTTTTCCCCTCTTCATAGAATATTATGTAGTATAAGCAAAGATAAGAAGGCAGATGCGTTCTGCATGACAGATTAATGTTAGTTATGCTTTTGGCTCCTCACATTAAGATCTCTGTATTTTAATTAACGTAACTTCGATTAACGTTAAAAAAAATTTCTTTTTGAATAAACATAAGTTCGAGTAATTAATTTGCGTAAACTTTGTGTAAGCCTACTTGTGGTCATAGGTAAACAAGCACGTGTAGGCAGCATAATCAAGTTTGATCATACACGCTTTCATAATACAACTTCCGCAGCCAGGTTTGCCTCTACAGTAATTCACAGTTAATATCGGGCTACAAGATTAAATAGAATAGGCCTATAAAAATACGGTCTTTCCCTTTCTGTTACATTACTTATATGCACATTTTAAATACGCCTCAAGTATTTCGCCTATCCACGAGTTACCGAAACAGAAGATGAAGTTCCCTAAGTAAAAGAAAGGTGCGGGTATGCTCGTTTACCTGTTTATAACTGGTCTAAGTTTCGCTTTTCTGATCGATGTGTATGCAGAGTGCTCCAACTAAGACCTTCCTTAAAATTGATTGACACAACAAACATGTATCACAGCAACTCAGATTATTGAATTGTGATTATAACGAAGTTTCCGGGAAGCAGCCGTTCCAGCATTTGATAATTAAATGCTAGGTCGCTTTAGTTCCGAAAAGAGGCGTCTGCGGCAGTGCAAGTGGACTTCTAAATTATTTTCCCCCACGCAATCATCACGTTCGAACACACTCAGGAGAAACGCGTAGAGAAAGGGAACCTTATATATACAGGATCCTCGCATAAATTTGTTAATTATGAGTCGAATACTTCATCGAAGAAGTCAGCCGAGAATAAAATTACCAGTCCGCCAAAGAAGAAAGCAAACCGAAGTGGAGCTGCCAAAATATTTCAATCCGTGAGAACATTCCAGTCCGTTGGAGAATTCCATAAAATCCGTGTCCCTGGACTGTGTCGCATTTATTCATTTTTTTGGAACACTTCGCCGTTGGGGTTACCTTGATTGACATCCAGCAGGTTATGCCAGTTAGTGTCAATCAGGTTAACAGACCAGAGAAATAAGAGATTGGAGGTCTTAAGCCGGCAGGTCAGGCCAGGCTAATTTGACCTTTGATTTTTCTATTTTCCCGTAGTTGGGAATTTCCGATATAATTTACCAATACGTTATAGTCGGTCAGGCCAGATCGTACGTATTTTTAAAATTAGGCATTAACAATTTAAAATATTCACCATACAGCAATGTTTTAGTGCTACAATATCCTATGAAACATTTAATTCATTCACCGGCGAAATTACGAATCCAAGAACATTTAGCAGCAGCTGGATTTAACAAAACGTTCATTGACCCCGCTAGGACCCGCTGCCAGGTGATACGTTATTTTATCAATGTGTGAACACTGCGAAGGTTCAGATTAATAATTTCGAAATACCTTCTATTACACGTATTTAAACTGATTGCCAGGTGGCAATCCATTTTATTTGTTTATGTAAATACATGACATACATGCTGCGCGCGGCCCACAGCTGGAACGCAGTCTACGCCGGCCAGTGGCGTGAGTCCCTCCAGTGGCGTACCGTCCGGGATTTGAATATATTATTATTTTCTTTATAACACCAGAATCACACATATTTTGATTTTATTGTAATATTTAAATAGAATAAATCCTGTTCTAACCATTGCAGTCTCTCCGCATGTTATTATGAACTTCTGGTTCTGAGCTAAAACCAGACAACCGTCCACCACGTGGGCGGACCGTTACAGTATAGTAAGGATATGATACTTTCTGTCGAATTGATCTTTTATTGTAGTACATAATTAGTTTTACTAATATTAATTAAATTAGTATTTAACAAGAAAAGCACCCTTTACCACACTATAGGAAAAATTGAACAAGTGAAAAATAGCAAACAATAAATAGCTACGTTTTATTTAATTCAGTAAATGTACAAAATTGCCTCCATCTACTACCTCACATTTTCTAATTCTTTTAAAAACGATATTCAGTGTCGAGCACACGTCGGTTATTCTATTTTGTAAACCATGATCATTTGCTACCGGAGTTCCTACCAAACCAATTGCTTCCAAACACATTATTTAAGTAATTCCTCATAATCTAATTGTAGCGAGCAAGACGGCCATCATGTTGGCACCAAAGATTTTGATTTTGCCAGCCACACACGTACAGACTTATCTGCGGATTTTATCCGCCGCGCTCAAAGCCTGCAGACAAATCTGTGCGTTAGTGTCGGACCACGCGCCAGTCCTGAACTTGCAAAGACTTGTCTGTAGATTTAAACTGTATGCTAAGTCTTCGATGCCCACAAATCATAACAGTCTTTATCTCACAATTCAAATCCGCCGGTTTAATTTGGTTATTAAAAATGAGTGAAAATATTGATACCCGGTTTATGGGAAAAGAATTCTTAACGGGGTTTATAGAAATCTATAAAAATCATCCGGCACTATGGAAGACGAAGTCGAATGAATATTCCAATAAAAATTTAAAACAAAGGGGATATGAAGCTTTAATTGAATATTCAACAACAGTGTTTCCCAGTGCAGACCGCAATTTTGTTTTCAAAAAAATTCAAAATCTACGAGGGTGCTTCAGAAAGGAATTGAAAAAAGTTGTGAGTTCACGCAGGACTGGTACAGGGACAGATGATGTTTATGAACCCCGGTTATGGTATTTTGAACTATTACTTTTTACTAGTGATCAAGAACTTCCTGTACAAAGCAGGGAAAGTCAGAATTTGGAGGAGCAGTCAAGTCCAACAAGTTTAAATGAAGAAGAAAACGATGAAGAAACTTCAGAAAATATTTTAGATAATGTATTACTAAATGAGGAGGACGGAAATGATAATGATAATACATCGGAATCACTTGAGGTAACTAAATTTATTTTAAATAATTTTAATTTAATACATTAACTATAAGTAAATATTTTTAAACATTTGCTTCTACGAGTACTAAGTAGCTACTTTACGATTATTTACAAAAAGTTATGCTCTCCCAAGTGTGATCATTTTATCTTGCCAATCCACTTTTCCTTTTTCATTAAAATAAGTACAATATTTATTTCTATTAATCTTAGCTTCCACGGGGACGTTGCCTTTTCTTGCTGTTGACACGGACACCCATTCCACACTTCCGGAACGCCACTCGCCGTTTTCAATAATTTCATGTGTAACAGGATTTTCTCTATCAAAAGTTTTAACTGTTGCATAAGTAGAACTATGTTTTCTTAAAAAATTGTGCAAAATGCAACAAGCCAGAACTATTTTATTTATGTTATCGGCACGCACTGCCAAACTTGTGTGGAAAACACGAAAACGAGCGGCTAGTAGACCAAAAGCATTTTCCACTACATTTCTTGCTCTAGACAATCTGTAATTGAATATCTTTTTTTCATATGAAACATCTTTCTCTGGGTAGGGCTTTAAAAAATAACTTTGTAAAGAAAATGCAGAGTCGCCTATAATTACAAAGTTGAGATTCACTTTAGTTTCACTGCTGGCTGGGAAATTCAAACTATTTGTACCTACTCAATTTTCAGTAAAATGATGTCCATTCAAGTGCTCCACTATCTGACATTCTTCCCTGTTTACCAACATCTACATATATAAATTCGCAATTTGCATTGACTAATGCCATCAAAATAACACTATAAAAATTTTTATAATTGTAATACAGAGCTCCACTGCCAGGTGGTGGTACAATTCTAACGTGTTTATCATCTAAAGCTCCTCCACAATTCGGAAAATTCCAGCGATTTTCAAAATCGGTTGCGATCGATTCCCAATCTTCTTTGGAGGTTGGAAACTGTAAACAAATATTCTCTTTATTTATTTTATCCGCAATACTTAACTTTTTCTATTTCAGACTTCTTTTCGTAAACCTTCAACGCCCAAAAAACGAGTTTTACTTCAGAAGTCAACAAGAAATAAAAAAAAGCAGCAGTCATTTCAAGAGTAACATCAAGAATTTATGAAAACATGCTCTGAGGTCCTACAGAGAAATGACCACGTGACAGATGAATTTGAAGCCGTTGGTGTTAATGTTAGTGCTAAGCTCAGAAAAATGAACCCCACTCAGCAACTCTTAGGAGTCCCTGATTAACAAAATACTGACAAAGGGACTATTTCAAGAGTTAACTCGCCATACGGATGTAACTGATGCTGCTACACAAAATTCCTTTTCTTGGCAGACAACTCCAATCCCATCAAACAGCTCACAGTACAACGTGGTACATTCTGGAAGTTCTTCCACCACGCCATCCCCTCAACCAAGCCCGATATCTACATATCACTCAGAGGGTTCACAAGATTTGCTTTATACTTTGTAGTTAATGCGTTAGTTAAACATTTAATTTTGCCGTGCCAGTATAAAATGTTAATTTTTTGTCATTGGTTTATTATTAGTTATTGCCATTTATTTTGAAAATATTTTGGCTGTGTTTAAATTTGTATTTGTTTGATATTTATAAATGCATTGCTTCTAAGTTTTTGTAATAAATAATTGAGTTACTTTACCTTCATATATTCTTCTTTGAGTGCATCAAAAATAACAGAACAAGTTTCAGGTATAATGTATCCCAATGCTTGAGCGGAAATCCCGGCAGAGTATTTTAGGTCTTCATAACATCTTCCAGTTGCGAGAAATCTAAGAGTGGCTATTAAACGCTCTTCTGGAGAAATTGGTTCCCTCATGACAGTATACTGCTTTGTCAGGCCTTGTTTTACCATGTAAAGTAATTTTTTAAAAGTTGCACTGTCCATTCTTAAATAATTTCTAAAGTCGCTTGGCTCGTTTTCTCGCAATTGCTTCAATAGCGGCATATGACTTAAAGTTTCCTTTTCAAGTAACCATTTCTTTACCCATTTCGTTCGGCGTTTTGTACTTCTAGGGTAATAATTGTTCACCATAATATGAATGTTAAACATAGCTACACACATTGCAATTTTTTTCTTATTTGTTCTAGGCATTTTTGTAATGACCACACAAAACACTAAGAAAATCACTAAACTGTTAAAGTTTTTCACTAAAACTTTTGTCACGACTAAATTCCACAGTTTTGGCAAAGTCTGCCGATTTATCGGCAGTTTTTATCCACTAACACACAGTTATGTCTGCGAGAGACTAAGTTTCTCAGATTTCTCTGCGGACATGTCTTTAAGTTAGTGGGCTAGCACAGATTTAGTCGGTCACAGACCAAGTCCGCGAAAGACCACATACTTAAACTGCGGCGGATAAAATCCGCAGATAAGTCTCTACGTGTATGGCTGGCTATTGAGTTCTACATCTGCCATCAGCTCGGGCAAAATGTTTTCTAGCAAATCCAAATAACGTTGTCCAATTAAATTTTAGGGAAGCGGTCAATAATATCGTTACCTTTGTTTACATGTAGATGTTTGTTGGGTGGCGACAACCATCTTTAAGTGGGCAACTTAGATAAGTATACTATGATAATTTATAATTGTAGAAAGTTTTTTGGCAAGATCGCAGTGGGAGTACAGCGTAGCAAATCATTTACTTTAATTACAACTAAAGTTGGTCACTTCCTTTGAAATAATAATTTGAAGTAATCATAAAATTCTGGGTTATAATAACCTTGCGAAATCAATATATTAACGATAGACGTTAAAAAACCTTTAATTGGCTCGTGCTTTGCTTTTAAAGCATAATGTAGGTACAAAATAAAAGTCAGATGCTGATTACGAGCAGTACTAATATATATTATATATATAAAAACGGAAAACTAAAGTCGAATATTATCGTGTACGATAGCTTAGAACAGCAAAATGTTCAGATTGGGTATTTACACCTTCGTAGTGGTTTTAGCTGCTAGGGCTTGGGCCCTTCCAGCTTCAGACGTGAACAATGGTAGGTAAAAAAGAACTATTTATAAAAAAATGTTTAACGTCATCTTATACTATTAAACAATAAATAAAAAGTAATGATGTTTATAACCTTCGCCCTGTTGATATGTTTAACTTCACCTAAGCAATTTACACCACCAAAATATTTGTGTTTTAGATGAAGAAAAATACTGCCACATTAACGGTCTCTCTGTTAAAGAGGGCGAATCTGTTCCTGCATCAATAGGAAAGTGTCAAAAGTGGACATGTGAGCACGATGGTTCTATCAGCGCCTTAACGTAAGTGACAACGTTGAATAGTATTTTGTAAGTAATTAATAATCCGGTTATTTTCAGTTGTCCAGAGTGGCACCTAGCACCTGATTCGAAATGTCACAAATCTGAAATGGATTTAACTAAGCAATGGCCTGACTGTTGTCCAAAGGAAATTTGCAATTAATAATAGGCGATGGAAAGCACAGAACAAACAGTCAACTGTGCGTTATATAGTGCCGCGTTAGCACGTTTATAAATCACAATTATAATAAACAATTAAATATTGCATATATTATAAAAAATAATTGTTTATATGCAATTCCTGGACCTCGCCACACACAGCTGAGCTGCGATTAGATCTAGTCATTAAAAGTAGCTTAAAGTAATATAAAGAACGTTTTATGAGTTATTGGAACTAATGCATTTATGAATTGCACTAAAATAAATTTTCAGTTGAACACTGCATTCCCGACTTGCTCCAATGAGTTCAGGCTACGAGCAGAGAAGAGCAGAGCATCGATGAAAGTTGCACATAGTGAAAGATATTTTAATAGCAGCGGTAATGTCTTCGCGTAAGGTTTTTGATATGTGTCTTGAAAGCGGTTCGTTGAAAACGTGGTACATTTTGGGTTGCCAGGTTCAATACTTGAATTCGCAGGACAAGGGTTAAAAAAAAACAGGACAAATTCCCAAAAAACAGGACACTTTTTTTTATTTATTGTAACACTACAAAATACTATAATAAATTTAAAATTCATAAACTATAAAATACAAAAAACGGAAACTTAAGAATACAGTTTTACTTAGTTATAGTTATAACTTATCTATAAAACAAATAAACATAATTTTTTGGAAACGCATATTATTTTGCAACTTCTAATAACTTTTTATTTTGGAACGCGTGGTAATAAAATTGTTTGCATGAGAAACTAAAATTCGTCTTTATTTGAAGTTCAGCTTTTACATGCTCCACAAGTAGTCTGTTTCGAGAATCTGTCCAAGATGCTGCGCTTATTGAAAAAACCCTTTCTGAATCAGCATTTGCCCCATATATTGAAAATATAAATTGAACTCTTTTTAAAAAATGTGGAAGTTCAGAATTAGCCAAGAAAATATTATTCCATTTTTCGACCACAGAACCATCAACTGTATATGCCATCTGAATAGCAATAGGTTTTAGCACACAAAACTCTTCATAGATATTGTCCAAATTTACCTCAAGCGATAATTCAGTAACTATTTTCACGACCGACTCGTATGTAAATGTTTGTTTTAAAGAAAAAAATATCAAGGTTAGACAACAAGTTCTTTTCAGAAAAATCAAATTTAGAATCTAAATAAGAAGCAACATTGCGATAAAACTGTAAAAACAATTTTTCAATTATATTTTGCTCATTTTGTCAAAATTTTTGTAAATTGTTTGTAGCAATAAAGTTTCGGCCCTGTTTCGTAAATAATTTTAAGAATATTATGAAAAAACCTAAGTAACATTCAGTTTTATCTACCGCATCTTCAGAGGTTTGAATTTCCACTGGAAATTCTTGTCCTAGTGACAAAAAGTAACTTTTCATAGCTGGAAAGACACCAAGGATTCTGTCTATCGCAGGATATATAGATAACCACCTTGGTGCCGCAAAATTGCTTTGAACTGCAAATCCACGATATCGATAAAATCCATATGTCATAACGATGTTGCACTTTAAGCTGCAGTCTGTTATACGCCAAGCAGAACGAATAATATTTAATTTGTGGTTAGAAAACAAAAGAATACCGCCATCCATATTATATTCTCTACCGATAACAGAGCACCCGATGTTATCGATATATTTTTAACATCGATTGTTTTCGATAGGCTGAAACATCAATGTGTATCGATATTACTATCGAGATTTAGCCGACATTGCTGATATTGCCAATTCGTAAAATACAGGACATTTAGCGTCCTGCGGACGCCGCTGGAAGAACGCAGGACTTTAAGTCTGAATCCAGGATGTCCTGCGAAATCCAGGACGGTTGGCAACCCTAGGTACATTATACAAACCGTTACAACTTGCAATGTGCACGAAATTAATAAAAAATGAAAAGATCTGGGCGAATATCATCATTTATATGAGGACTTGCGACAGCATCCTCAAACATTTTTCGAAAATTTCGGGATGACATTTTGATCATTTGATTATATATTAAGCAAAATTTACGACCAATTACCGAAAGCCTGGACAAACTTTAACTCTAGTCTAATAGATCCAACTGAACGTCTTGTCATTACCTTAAGGTAAGTTCTTTTTGCTTATTTGGTAATTAAAATATAACACAATGAAACTATTCTTTGATTTACTGAAACAACTACAGTTACCTACTATTATTACTATGTGATATAATGTTAAATGTACTATTTGTGAATCAAGCCAGCTGTTCGCCCTCTTTCGGCCAGAATTGTAAACTTCAACAAAGCATATGTATTTGTTTGGCAGTACCCAAATCATATAGTATTTTTAGCACGTGTTGGTAAATCTTAATAAAAATAATGAATTTCAGTCCAAGTAAATCTGTTGGTATTAATAACACGTGCTGCAGTGTGCCTGGATGCAGTTCGAAAGGCAGTACTAACAAAAATGTGCGTTTTCATTTGTTTCCAAAACCAAATAAAATTGTGGTAAAAATTGAAAACAAGTTTTGCGGGTCCGAATTGTCAGACGCCCGAAAAGCCTGGCAAATTAAAACAAAAATTGGCAAAAATATTAGTGACAGCATGAGAATATGCTCCTTACATTTTATAGCAGATGATTACAAAAATACAGCAGTGGCGGCTCGTGAATTAAGAAAGAGGGTGGGCACAAGAAAAAACTTACTTATTTTTTGTACATACAATCCATTGTCCTATTTTTCATGCTGGAGAAGACGTCTATGACTTTGTTGTCAAAATCCGGGATAGACTGGCCGAACTTCTTTCCTATCGATAGGACCGCCAATGCGTTCAGTCGATCTTTTTGCACACAATTAACTTCCATCATTGAAAAAACGTTACTTTCGTCTTTGAATTCAAACGCGCAATTGCGCGAAAACAGCTCTCCAAAGTGCAAATTCAAACATTGTCTGCAAACGGGAACAATGTGCTCGGTGCCCCATTCGCCTGGTATATCGCGTATAGCGAAGATAACCGATAGGCAACCGAATCATCCTCTAAATAGGTACAAATCAGAGCGTTCCCCGGAACATAGTTTTGAGCCTGTTAGCCGCGCTTGTGGTGCGGAAGGAAAATTTGATACCATCGTTAAAATAATGAAATTAAAATAATGCACTGAATTGCATGCGAATTTCTTTCTGTGTTTATCTTGGTGGTTGGGTGGGCACGTGCCCTTGTGCCCTTTAGTACAAGCCGCCACTGGAATACAGGTAGGTAAACAGTAAATCGAATTAGGTTAGGTGACATTGTGTGAAACTAATAATCAAGTTAATTATTTTGAATGCAAAACAGAAAAAGTATTTGAAACCTAAGGCTGTACCAACTTGTAATTTGCCAACTACGTTCATTGACAAAGACACGTCGCAGAATGACATGAATTTTGAACGGCATCAAAGACTGGAGCGAAGAAATTTATCTAAGGACTTTTTAGTACCAGTGTGTTTATTTGATTTTATATTAATTTATTATTTACTGTAAATCATTATTATTTACAATGTTTAAGCTTGGAAGAAAAAATAATGTTAACTTTTTGTAAGCTGAACACAAACATTTCTTATGTAATTCTAGGGTTCCTATTTAATACGTCACAAACATGTCGTAATACAGTATTTAAAGCTGTGCAGGATTTAACACATGTATTAGGATCATGTATTGAAAATTTCAAAAATGTTAGGGTAGTTTTAGATTGCACCGAAGTTGTGCTGCAACGACCGAAGTGTTTATGCTGTTGAATAAAATGTTATTCACAGTATAAATCAAACACTGCCATTAAATTTATGACTGGAGTTTCTCCTGGAGGACTTCTTACCTTTATAAGCAAAGGATATAGTGGAAGGACATCCGATAAAACCAGTTTTGTAGAAAGCGGGTTAATTTCAATGTTGGATATGGGCAAACATGAAGTAATGGTCGATAAAGGATTTTTGATTGACCTAATTTGCAAGGATTATAAAATAAAAGTAATTAGACTTCAATTTCTTCGCAACAAAATGCAATTGTCAGCTGAGGAAGCTAAACTAAATGTTGCAATAGCTCGTGCTAGGGTGCACGTTGAAAGAGCAAATCTGCGTATAGGTAAAGCTTTTTCAAATTTTATCACAAAAACTGCAATGGCCCTTAGTAGCAGTTGCTGATGAAATTTTTACAATTGCCTGTGCCATTGCCAATTTATCTGCTCCAATCCTTGCAGATAATAAGTTTTAAAGTATAATAAAAAATTACACATATTTTATGTAGTTTTATTTGCACATAGTTTGTGAAGCATATTATTAAAATATTTTGATTTTACATCTTGCAGTAAGTTTCTTGCACAACATTCATCATATTTCACATTAATGACTTCTATAGAGTCGTCAAAGGATGAACAGATGACGAAGTCGCACTCCGGTAAATTTAGCAAAGCCATTCCCATTTGAACCTGCCCATAGTGCGAATGCGTCGTTTTTAAATGTACCTTACTTTTGTCAAGAAATTTGCATTCCATTATGCAATCCTTCAGTAAGTTTGATTTTCCTAAAATATTTTTTATTTAATTATTAACAAACGCCACTAATTAGAGTAATTTTTACCTGAATATGGACATTTTATCTCGATAAGTTTGGTAGGAATTCCATTTTCAATTACAATGCCATCCGGTGAATAACGCAGCCAAGGATTACTTGCTGAAACTATTAATCCAGTTTCTACAACGTGGCTAAGGTATATGTCAGAATATTTTCTTCCAGCTTTCGTCTTGTGGTAAATACCATGCCTAGTATATACGTTGGAAAACTTTTTAGGCCAAAAAAAATCCAATGCTTTTTTTTCCCAATCATACTTGCTATATGTATACAGTCCGTAACAGCGAGAACCTGTTATAGGGAACTGCCTTTCTTTAGCCCAAATTTTGTCGCAATTTCTGGTTGAAATTTCTATTTCTTCTACGTCTGATAGCAATAAATTGTTATACATATCCCTACAACAATTTGCAAGCGAAGAACCTAGTTCCATCATCAGAATAGACTGTGCAGCCTTGCTTAAAATTTCTGGAGAATAATTTTCAAAGTCTCCCTCGCATTCCTGCTCTACTGCACCAGGTAGTCCTGCTCGACCTAATCTGCAAGTGATTTTTATGTTACCTTCTACTTAACGAATAAAATGTAGGGTATGAAAAACCACTGATACAGTATTATCAATACAACACGACTTATTCAGACAGTAAAGCAAGAGTAAGTAAAAAAATACCTATGTTTTGGCAATGCATTATTTGGACAACACTCTCAAATATCATTTGATACCGTTCTATGCCACCATTTGATAAATCCTGCAAATCAATTGCTTCCCTGTTTCTTAATGTAGAAATGCAACGACTTTCACGTAAAGGTACAGGTTTATATTTTTCCAGTACTGCCGATTTTCTCAAATTCCACACACATTTAACATCAGTTGTAGAAACTGGTTCTAAATCTTGTATGTTGCAACTGCAAGAAAAAAAATCATTATGAATGTAGATGACAAAAATATAATCGAGAAAGATATGATTGCACCATTTCTTCATTATTTAATACCTTGTACAATACAGCAGCACTGCAGAAATATGTTTGCATTTGTTTCCTGCTCCTGCTCTGCAAGTACAAATAAACTGGCCCACTTTAATAACACTGTTATTTAGGGTACTTAGATCAACTTTGATTTCATGGGGTACGTTGCTCACTCCACTGCTTTGAATACATAATGCATATATATATTTATGGTATTCTCCAGGCTGCTAGTATCGTGTCTGCCACAAAATATAACATGCCCAGCATTTAACACTTCTTCGCATTTAGTTACATTACGCGAGTTCACATCAGGAAGCATGTTCTTCAATTATAAAAACTTCTTCTGTATTGTACTGCAAACTGTTTACATTTGTGTTCTTCATAATACAATAACTGACAAAGAAGGAATTGATAAACACATAACTGTCGTACATCCATAAACGGACACGAATATTGTCGTGTCTAGACAAAATAATAAATAGATCATCAAATCAAGCGACAACTATCAGAGAGATTTTCGAGATATATATATGCCGTAACAAAATATAATAAAGCCTTTGTCATACAACAGACCTTTGTAAACGTTATTAAGTATGTACTTTTCACACGCCAAAGTAATTAATAAATTGAAAGGTACTTACTTGTGGAGTTCATTCTTACTGCAACGGTATCCCATAATTTATCCAGTGCGTATCTATTGTGGTACTGCTTGTCTTTTTGGTCCCATAAAGAAGGGGGCACAAATACCTTGCTAATTCATTGTTCGGTGTCCATTTTCATAAATGCTTGAATTTAAAGTAGTGCAAAGCAAAGAAATCAAACATTAAAATATCAGAAGTTAAGTAACTGAGCAATATGAAGCACAGTCCATTACGATTACATTCGTATTATTATTTTATTTTTTAAGGTAATATTTTTTAAATAATTTACAGATCCTTTGAATTTTATTTTTATGTGTTGAAGCATTTGAATTGGATTTATATTCTAAAAAAACAATGTACCTACTTTTGGTTGTTTAAACCACACTAATGCAAATGAACGTTTTATAACGGTTTATTAAACGAAAGAACAAAATAACAAATAAAAGAAACGTACACGAAATACAGAACAACAATCACGAATAGGTACAGCGGAGGAATAGCCCCTCGTTGGACCCTCGTGTTAGGTTACATAAACACTTGCCCCATGAGCTGCCGGGGCTGTTTTCCCTTGCTTTCTTAGAAATATTAATCTTCCCGATGTAGTACTGAGGCGCCCGGTTCTGGAATCTTTTTTTCCCAACATCCGATACATTTGTCGAGGGCGGTCTGTGAATATTTCGCAGAAGCGTAACTACATCACCCCCCTTGCTAGTGATGATGTCACGACGATAGGTTCCGACGCGGAAATAGTTTGGGAAACTACACACCGGCCGGACCTGGTGGTTGTAGGCTACGGATGCATTTGGATTCCCGGAGGACTATCAATCCAGGCGGACTTTGATGGTATTGCTGGTTGCGTCGTTTTTGGGGGAGGTGTTTCATTTGAGAGGACCGACTCGTCGGTGGCAATGAACGCTGGTTTTACCCTGTCGATGGATATCGTTATGTTCTTTCTACGGATGATGACAATGAAGGTTTTCTCTCCACAAGATGCCACTCGAAATGATCCATTGTGTGGGGGTTTGTAACGGTTTGCAGACTGCGTTGTTCCGAATGAAAACATAATTTTAGCTCCTTGAAAACGAAGATTTTGTGTTTGCCATGATGCTGTGCAGGTGTAGGTCTTACGGAATAGAAATGTTCTCGTAGTTTGACGACAAAATCTGCGGCATTGTTTTCTTCGCCTGGAGTGAAAAATTTGCCAGGAAGACGAATGTTTTCACCATAAACCATTTCAGCTGCGGTGGCTGACTTTAGTTGACGATGAAATCGTTCCACTAATCCATTTTCTGCGGGATGATAGGCATTAGTTTGGATGTGTTTTGTTCCAGTGAGTTTGGATTATGCCTGCAACAAATTTGAAGTAAATTGTTGACCCCGGTCCGTGGTAATCCGAAGGGGCACTCCAAATCTGGCTACCCAGTTAAAGAAGAATGTTCTTGCAACTGTTTCTGCTGCGATGCCGGCAATAGTTATGGCTTCCGGCCACCTGCTGAATCTGTCGATGCACTTTAGGCAGTATATGTTACCTAGTGGGGAAGGAAGGGGACCTACCAGGTCGAGATGCATATGTTCGAACCTGGAGGACGGCATGGCGAAGGTTCCCGTGGGTAATGAAACATTGTTACGCTTTTGTTTCTTTTCTCCATACAAAATATTGGTTGAGGTGCAAAATCGACCACGCAATTACGCTTCTGATCTGGTAAGAAGTTAACAAAATCTGACACACGTTAGCGCCCCGGAAAACCTACTCGGAGAAGGGCGGGTTCAACATACAATAAAGTTGGACCTAATTATAGGTTGCCTAATTAAGCAAAGACGCCACCGACTTTAAAAATTCACTAACGTTGTTCTAGATGGAATTTTACGGAAGTCGGTCCTTCAGAATAATTAACCACCTACCTTAATTCCCAGAAGTTCCTCAAATTGAATTAGTTTTAGTATAACACATTAGTAAAAGACAAGTTGCAACCAAAATTTCATTTAATGTAAATCGTAAAAGAATCAACCCCACAATTATAAATGTTTCTTACACTAGGAGCTCATAAGTCCCAACTTTTTGTTCATCGTCATCATCATCATCTGATATGGAGCTGACTCGAGGGTCGATAAAAAAATAATACTCAAATAGATAAGTGAATTGGGTGAAACCTAAGTAATATGGAGTACATTATTGCGTTCCCCAAAACGAAAAATAAATGTTAATACAGCACACTATTCGACGATAGAGACCTCCGTCAGAATAATGCTTATAATGTAACTCAAAAGGCTTAGATAAATTACATAGGACAACAAAACTCCGAGAACGTAATATAACAACCCTTCTTATGACCCACTCTACATATTGTGTACGTAAAATTGATCCCACATAAAATTAACTGACTACAATATTACTTAATAATTATTAAATAAACCCCCAGACAATTCTTAAAATTTGAAGTAACGCCACTTAATGATCAATACTAACTAAATACAATTACAGTCAACATAATAAATTAAAAAATGGAACAAAAACAAAATTTAAAGTCACTTCCCTTTTTAGTTAGACAGCGGCTATCACGGCGAAGCTCATACAAGGAGCCAGGCGAGTGTGTCTTGAATTGGTAAACTTCTCAAGGTATCTTTGCACTTGTCAGCTTATCTAACGACCAGCTTGATAAATGTAGAATTTTCCACTGCATCGAAATCTTAATATTGTAATTTCCCAGGCGGTCGAACTTGCCTAATTAATTCATTTGAAATTAGAAATTACGTCTAGAGATTTAAGAGGAGACTGTTATTTTTTTCCTAATTGGACTACCAGTAGATGGTATCTTGTTACGGGCCAATCGAGCTTTTACGACGATTCGTAACTAGTTTGATGGAAAAGGGCCTACAGCTTAGCTCAGAGGAGTAGGGGGAGTTCGTAAAAATCGCTTATAGGAGAAAATCTTTGGTTGTGAACAGGGCGAGTCAAAATAAGTGGGCGCCACCTTCCAAATCCAGCTGCTTGTGAAGGTCCTCGTGGAAGGCCGAGAAGCCGACAGCTTACGGGAAGGGAACCTACCTTTAATTGTGCCTTCACCTGTATATTTAAAGCTTGCAAAATCCTCACACAACAAGTACAAAAGACACAATAAGACACAGTAAACTAAAAACACATATAATTTTTTTTTTTTTATTTCCTGTGTAATTCACAATCTATCCTAGGACAATAAGCGAATTTTGTAATAAGTATAAATCATGTGGTTAGTGTCTTACATTAAAGATCTAACTAAGGTAACTAACCATGTGGTTAGTGATTATACATACATAATATGTAGTTAATTTATAATTAACATTTATGATCGATTTTCTATATCTAGCGGATCACAACGTTTTAGACGGTAAGTTCTTTGACTATTATCTAAGAGACTAATAGCTAGAGAATTTGAATGCTGTTGTAGGCGCGCTAAATATTTACCGCTCATGCACTTCGCTTCTTGTATCACAGGTACCACGTTCAGTTCGTTGTGTAAAGTCTGATTTGTTACAAACCACGGTGCATTTGTAATTGTTCTAAGTGTCTTGGATTGAAATCTTTGCAAAATTTCAATATTTGAGGTACTTGCCGAACCCCACAACTGAATACCGTAGGTCCACACCGGTTTAAGTATCACTTTGTACACAAGTAATTTGTTGGTCAATGTGAGTTTTGAGTTTTTTCCAAGTAACCAGTATAGTTTAGAGAATTTGAGTCCCAGTTGTTTCCGCTTGGTAAAAATGTGGTGTTTCCAGTTTAATCGGCGGTCCAGGTGCATCCCTAGGTATTTTGCTGTGTCCGTTTGTGGGAGTGGGTGTCCGTTTAACGCAACTGTCGGGCATGTTCGTTTTCTGAGGGTAAAAGTGACGTGTTGTGATTTCGTCTCATTGGATTTAATGCGCCATTTTTGTAGCCATAATTGTAGGCTGTTAAGAGCAGTTTGAAGTTTTTCGGAGGCAGCTGCAGGATCGTGGCTGGTTGCCAAGATAGCAGTGTCATCGGCAAATGTCGTTAAGACTGTACTTTCCGTCTCTGGGATGTCGCTGGTGTAAATTAGATAGAGTATTGGCCCAAGAACACTTCCCTGTGGTACTCCCGATTGTATGGGGTGCAACTCGGTTACTTCCTCTTGATATTTTACCATAAAATATCTATCGGAGATGTATGATTGTAGTACCAGGTAGAATGGGCTAGGAAGGTTTAATTTTAGTTTGTAAAGGAGGCCCTGGTGCCATACCTTATCGAATGCTTGGCTTATGTCTAGGAAGGAGGCAGAACAGTATTCTTTATTTTCAAGCGTATTGTTTATTACTTCTACTACCCTGTGTATTTGTTCTATGGTAGAATGTCCTTCGCGGAATCCGAATTGGTGCTGGGGTATGATATTCAGTTCGTCGAGTTTAGATTTGAGTCTTTTTATAAATATCTTCTCAAATATCTTAGATAAGACAGGCAGGAGACTTATTGGTCGGTAGGACTCCACTTCTTCAGGTGGTTTGCCTGGTTTTTGTACAAGTATTATTTGGCCTACCTTCCATGATGACGGGAAATACCCCATTCTGAGGATAGCGTTATAGATATGTGTCAGTGCTATTAGAGCCTTCCGGGGAAGTTGCTTAATGACATTGCCCAAACAAATAAATCCAAAAAACCGCTTTCAGTTCCTAGAAAATGCTACAGAACCTGAAAAACAAAAACATCATACCAATAAAAACGATCGCCCAAACATAAAGCCGCCGCCAATGTTTCTCGCCGAAATAAGCAATATTAAAGGGTTGACAGAAACTCTAAATACTAAGGAGGCACTAAAAGAAAAGTACACACTCAAAATAGTAAATAAAAACGAAGTGAAACTCCAGACTGAAGACGAAAAGGCCTACAAATCAGCCAAACAAATACTAACTGATTATGACGTAAAACATCACACTTATCAAATAAAAAACCAAAGAAGCTTCAGAGTTGTTATAAAAGGTATCCACCACACCACCGATCTTAATGAGCTAAAAGCTGAATTAACGCAAAAAGGACATACTGTCAGAAACATACACAACGCAAAAAGTAATCGGGATCAACGGCCACTCCCGATGTTCTTCGTAGAATTGGAACCCCATGAAAATAATAAAACAGTATATGATGTTAAATATTTACAATACTGTAAAGTCACAGTGGAACCACCCAGACAAAATAGGCAAGTGCCTCAATGTGCTAACTGTCTTAGATTGGGCCATACAAAAAATTTTTGTATGAGACAAGCAAGGTGTGTTAAATGCGGAGGTTTTCACAGCAATAAGACCTGTAATATAAAGGATCGTAAAGATTTAAAATGCGCTTTGTGTGAGGGTAACCACCCAGCCAACTACAAAGGTTGTAGGGTCTACAAAGAACTGCAGGCGAAGAAATTTCCACCACTCAGAACCAAATACCCCCTTAACACAGCTCAAAATAATACGCTAGTAGCCTCAAGAAAAATTACTGAAGACCGGTCAGTAGCCTCTGTAATAGCAGATATAAAACCCATGGAGGGTGCGCCAAATGATACAAGTCAAGCTTCCACCGATAATCGAATAGATAAACTGGAAAAACTAATCAATACATTAGCTGAGCGAATGGACACGATCACAAATATCGTTACAAAGCTTTTCGACAAAATTAACTAATGGATCCAACAATAAAAATAGCTATTTGGAATGCTAATGGCCTAGCGAACCACGGGCCAGAAATCTCTAATTTTCTACAACTCCATAATATACAAATCATGCTAATATCAGAAACTCATTTCACAAACCGCAGCTATTTGAAAATACCTAACTACAAAATATATAATACACAACACCCTGACGGCACCGCTCATGGTGGTAGTGCCATTATCATCCAGAATACAATAAAACATTATGAAGCGCCAAAATTTCAAACGGAACACATACAAGCATGTAACGTTATTATTGAAGATGTATACGCACCGGTAACCATATCTGCTGTATATTGCCCCCCAAGGCACATGATTAAAGAAAACGCCTACACAGAATTCTACAATACACTCGGAAACAGATTCCTGGCTGGGGGAGATTACAATGCTAAGCATTCCAGGTGGGGTTCACGGCTGATAACTCCCAAGGGTCGTGAGCTTGTAAAATGTATCGATAAGAATAACCTAAACGTGCTATCTACCGGAAAACCGACATATTGGCCCACCGATAGAAACAAAACACCCGATGTTATTGACTTCTGTATAACAAAAGGTATAACCCCGAACAAACTCCTAGCAGAACAAAACTTGGATCTCTCCTCGGACCACTCGCCAATATTAGTAACCTTCAGCTCTAGAATTATAAGTAGACAAAAACCAGTATCACTTACCAATAAATACACAGATTGGGAACTTTTTAGGGAATTAATCGAAGAAAGGATTAACATCAATATCCCCCTCAAAACTTCAAATGACATAGACAAAGCTGTCCAAAACCTGACACACATAATTCAAAATGCCGCTTGGGACTCTACCCCCGATACTAATACTAATATTAATCAGTTTAACTGCTCTCAGACGGTAAGAAAAGCAATAACAGAAAAAAGGAAGCTACGGAAGATTTGGATGTCAACAAGGGCCCCCCAAGACAAAGAAAGATTAAATGGTGCTATACGCAATTTAAAGACATTGCTGCAAACTGAGAAAAATCAGTCAATCCACGATTATCTTGAAAAACTGACACCAACGCAAGCTACGGACTATTCTCTGTGGAAGGCCACAGCTAAACTCAACAAAAACCAAGATAACATTCCCCCAATTAGAAAGAGGGACAGATCATGGGCAAGAACAGATAAAGAAAAGGTTATTGCATTCGCAGATCACTTGACAAACGTTTTTCAACCTTACGAAACAGAACATGACCAACATGAAGAGGAGATTGAAACCCTCCTAGCTGCTCCATGCCAAATGGCTCTGCCAATTCAATCTACCAACATACAAGAAGTTACAACAGTAATTACACAAGACCTAAACCCGAAAAAGGCGCCTGGATATGACATCATAAAAACACATATAATGATATGAATATTGGTTGAAATATGACAAGTTTAACACCAAAAATTCGAATTACAGAATCTTAATTCTTGAACACTCATAGAACAAAACTCGCCGCCGTTGACACACACAACATTTATGCTAAAATGACTCTGTGTGGTCAAAGGCGTAAAGTTTATAGGAAAATACAATGTATAACACAAAATTTCTCTCGTACTTTACACTTCGAACAAATACAGTCCGCAACTGAAGCTCGCTTCCTGTTTCAAGATACTAAAAGATTCAATATTGAATTTTGCAAGTTGCACGTAGAGTTTCGCTTCACAAAAACACAAAACTGGAAGCTTTTACCTTGAATTTCGAATGCAGGCACAATTTTGGCGATTTCCAGTTGCTAACGATGAACGCCAGCGAAGACAGGAACTTTCGATGGTATGGAGAAATGGCTGCAGAACCACGGGCGTTGGGCTTTGAAGATGATCCGCCGAAAGGCGATTGGTCAGCTCACCAAAGAGTTGCCTTTTTCTGGGGTTTAATCAAGTAATTCCTTTTTAATCCGGCAGTAGCCGACGGCCTGTTAAATACCCCTTGGTACAACAGCGAAACGGAAAACACATAACAGATACCCCTT
>JABXWE010034800.1:0-13905 GCA_014611495.1 Limonius californicus
TAAAGAACTACAATGGCCGCTCAAGCCTGTGACACTTAGCTTTTATCTGCGTTCGAAGTTCCCCTCTGTGGTTTGTGGCCTGTGTCGGTCTCGGTTCTTTCCCCTGTGTAGGTCGCACCTTGTAGAGACGGAGTGGTCCGCCCCTCGCCCTTCCCCTTGTGGATTGTCACACACCGTCTCTCTAATTGATCCCCCAAAAGTATTGCGCTAAACTAAAGCAATTTCTCCACTCAAACGTAAGGCAAGTCCCTAATGCGGGAACCACTAGTCGAAGCACCCTAGAACTCTGTTTAGTCCCCTAATTAGAAGAAATGCGGAATGGCGGAATAAAAATAAACTGCGAACAGCGGCGTTCTCGAACCCTTGGTCCGGGCCCGAAAGGACAGGTCCGCGCTCGTGAAACCCTGTAGCCAACCCCTTTCCACGCTGTCCTTATTAAAGCAAAACTAAGAAGAAACCCAATGAATAATACGCACGTCCGCACCCCATCGCGCCGCCCATGCAAGCCCGTTCCAAAGCTACTTGGACAGTACCGTAATTTTTTGTTATTAATTTGAAGAATGTGCAAAGGAAATAGTACAATCACCTAACTGATAAATCCAAGTTGAGTTGACCGACTTAAATACCTAGGAACTTCGAATTTATTTCCTAACTCGCCCTGGCCGTTCCCTGATATTAATAGCTGTCAATTATGGAATAGTGGATAAAGCAATGTATGACAACTTTACTAAACTGAATAATGAAATAACTAAGACCAGCCAAACAAACTAACACTTTGTTTTAAAGGAAAATATAAGAATCCAAAAGTTCCCCAGGCCGACTACCTGCCTTGCGATGATTTATGACTTAAAGCTATTTTTAGACGATCCTTGTCCGGCCTGCCCGCACTTGTGTCATTTGAAAACACGACTGAACAACGAATATATGTATGTACAACATCCACTAAATACACCTAATTGCAGTTATTCGAACTATTCCAATTGAATCTAGTTAGCCATTTTTATAGCGCAAAGCTCTTTCGAGCGCCTGACCGCGATTATTCCATATTTAACGCTAATTCTCTAAACGAAAGCGGAGCCCCACTAAAAACGCGTGCACCATGGACGGGATCCCGGACCGAACTCGCTTTCTCATGCTTCCGGTAATCCAATAAAAATATATTATGCTTTCTCAAGCTTCTGATATAGTAATGAATTGTACTTTCCTGCGCTTTCGGTATAGTAACAGCAAAGCATTGTACTTTCTTACGCTTCCAGTATAGCAGCATAAATGTATTACACTATCTCACGCTTCCGGTATAGCAGTAGTATAGTATTTTAATTTCTCGTACTTCCAGTATACCAACAGAAATACATTACGCTTTCTCACGCTTCCGGTATAGCAATATAAATATACTATGCTTTCTCAAGCTTCTGATATAGTACGTATTGTACTTTCCTCCGCTTCCGGTATATCAACGGCAAAGTATTTTACTTTCTTATGCTTCCAGGATAGAAACAGAAATGTATTACGTATTACGTATTTTAATATCCGATGCTTCCCATATAGCAACAAAAATGGTTAAAGCTTTCTCCCGCTTCTGGTATAGCAATAAAAATATAATAAGCTTCTTCAAGCAACAGGAATGTAGTGCTGTTTCTCATTCTTTCAATAGAGCAGTAGAAATGTGTTTCTCATGCTTTCGGAATAGAAATAAAAATAAAATATGCTTTCACAAGCGTCTGATATAGTAATGAATTGTACTTTCATACACTTCCGGCATAGCAACAGCAAAGTATTGTAGTTTCTAATGCCTCCAGTATAGCAGTGAAACTGCATTATGATTTCTGACGCTTCCGGTATAGCAACACCGAAAGTTTTGTGCTTTTTCATGTTTCCAATACAGGTATAGAAATCTATTGCGCAGCAAAGTATTGTACTGTCTTATGCTTCCAAGATAGAAGCAGAAATGTAGTATGTATTTTAATATACAATGCTTCCCATATAGCAACAAAAATGTTTAACGCTTTCTCCCGCTTCTGGTATAGCAATAAAACTATAAGCTGATGATATAGCAATAGGAATGTAGTGCTCTTTCTCATTGTTTCAATAGAGCAGTAGAAATGTATTACACTTTCTCACGGTTTTGGTATTGAAATAAAAATATAATATACTTTCTCAAGCGTCTGACGCAGTAAATGTATTGTACTTGCCTACGCTTGCGGTATAGCAACAGCAAAGTATTGTAGTTTCTCATGCTTCCAGTATATCAGTGAAACTGCATTATGATTTCTGACGCTTCCGGTATAGCGACAACGACAGTTTTGTGCTTTTTCATGTTTCCAGTACAGGTATAGAAATCTATTACGTTTTCTCACGCTTCCGGTATAGCAACAACAAAGTATTGTACTTTCTCATGCTTCCGGTATAGCAGGGAAATGCATTATGATTTTTTGCGCTTCCGGTATAGCAACAGCAAAGTATTGTAGTTTTTCATGCTTCCAGTATAGCAGCAAAACTGCATTATGATTTCTTACGCTTCCGGTATAGCAACAGCGAAAGTTTTGTGTTTTCTCATGTTCCCAGTATAGGTATAGAAATCTATTACGTTTTCTCACGCTTCCGGTATAGCAACAGCAAAGTATTGTACTTTCCCATGCTTCCAGTAAATCAGAGAAATGCATTATAATTTCTTACTCTTCCGGTATAGCAACAGCGAAAGTATTGTGCTTTCTCACGTTTCCAGTATAGATATAGAAATCTATTGCGGTTTCTCACGCTTCCGGTATAGCAACAGCGGAGGTATTGTGCTTTCTCACGTTTGCAGTGTAGGTATAGAAATCTATTACATTTTCTGACGCTTCCGGTACAGCAACAATAAAGTATTGTACTTTCCCATGCTTCCACCATAGCAGAAAAATGCATTATGATTTCTTACTCTTCCGGTATAGCAACAGCGAAGTATTGTAATTTCTCACGTTTGCCGTATAGATATAGAAATCTATTACGGTTTCTCACGCTTCCGGTATAGCAACAGCGAAATATTGTACTTTCTCATGCTTCGCGTATAGCATTAGAAATAAATTAAATATAAATATAATAATAAGACGGCCAAGAACAAATAAATATGTTTTAGGTTCTAATAATATTTATATGTGATTAGTATTATTATAGGCGTTCGGATTCTACGCACATCAAAATCTAAGGAAACGCTGTTGGGACTGAAATAAGATTAAACAATTTTAGAAATATTTCTCAAAATAGAGAACTTCCTACAATTAATCTTATTAGAACGAAATTTCCCATTTTGCCTGAATTATTACACACAAACTCATTCCGACTTTGTTGCATATATTAATAGAGTCGTAAAATTCCAACTGTGATTGCCTTTGATTTATGCTCTGTTTACATGTACACGAACTGATATTACATGAATTCCAAAACATCATATTTTAGATATGGTGACAAGATGTTATCCAGGAATTCGCTTGAACGTCCAAGCAATTTACAGTGGCGATATTTTATTACACCGAAGAAACATCTAGATTAAAGGCGAAAGCCAAAACTATTCCGAATAATAATTGACGCATGTAACCGCTGGTTAGAACCAATTCTTTGTTACAAAAACTAGAACTGTTATTAAGCGGCCTAGAATTAATTTTGGCTAAAAACAGTCTCCTAGAACGTCTCCTGCGAGTTATCAGGAGCTCGTGATTGCAAAATTAAAATTCAACCACATGATAGGTCGTAAAATCTACTATCACGACTTGTTTTCATTTTTCTTAGATCACAGGGTCTATGATAGCAACATCCTGAACGGCCATTTCAACTAAATCTGCTTTCAAGGCATCATCGTTACCTCAAGAGCTTCTGTGTTTAAATGTTTCTACGCTTCAATAAACCTGGATTAGTATTTGCTAATTCTAGGTTTATTTTAGGTGGTAGAAACCTGACGAACCTACAGCTTAGGATGTTACGTGTTTACATCGTGATTTTACAAAAGACCTCGTCGTGTTTGCACCGATACCCCCTGACCCGTAGCAAAAAATCATAAATTACATTTAAGGGTTTTTCGGAGCCACTGTGGATTTTATGCGTCTGATGGCGTGTACCGTGTTGATGTTTTTTGATTGATAAATTGTGATAATGAGCAATAAAATAGTCGTAAAATTATTCAGATTAAGCTGGTTTAGTAATTTCCACACTGCGGACGTTGGTCGCGACCATTTGACGTAAATTAACTATTTAATGAATTGTTTGGATTGATTTTATTCTAGCGTTTTATAAAAATACGTTCGCGGTTTCATTGAAAATATAACTTTATCGCTAAATTCGCAGAAAGTAATTCAGACATTAACAAGCAAACAGTGATACCAATAGTAACTAATTTAAAGTCGTGTAGGATAACCCATAAATGAGAAATTAATAGAAGAAGTGACGAAAAAGTATGCAATCTCATTCATAATCCGCTTCATACAACTATGTATTATAAAATACAAATTTAATCAGAAGCTATCGTAAGTGAACTAAGGCAAGTTGTACGAAAAATTATGATGAAGTACCTACTCGGCAAGTTTACAGTATTTTCATCATAGGATCATATTTCGATCAAAAACATAGTAATCCGTTACTATGTCATGGCCAACAAGTTCTAACCATTTTTATCATCATCAGATCATAAACATTATACGTAATTACCAAGAACTTAACTTTTCCTTCTGTACGGCATGATCTATATGCCCGAAATATGGTTAATCCTAGATTTAACGCGTACGTTATAGTATTAGCAAAATCGAGAGTTAAATGTCCGAAATGTTATTTAATTAGACACAATTTCGGGCTTTTACCATTCGGACACAGTAAATCCTAGGATTTACAAACTACTATTGGTAAATGTCAGTTTTGAAACCACCGCGATTAGCAAGTTTGTAAAATCATTCGATTATGGAAAAGAAGTATTTATTACCACAACTAAAGTATTACAAAATAGTTCAACATACACAATATAACAAAAATACATCTTCTATGTGTGTTGTTGAACATAAAAAGAAAACAGTATAAAAAATGAACTTTTAAACAGAGAAAAAACATCTTCGACAGCAAATTCATTTGGTATGGTATGACAAGCTTTCATGACAATGTGTAAAATTACATTGCTGATATCCTTGTCCACCAAACAGTGACTTCTTTCGTATAACTTCTCTTAAAGTTATGTCCTTAGGCACTACACCTACGGAACTAATGAATTTTTCATTACAGACAGCGAGGTACACTGATTTCTAATAAGCAACGGCGAGAGAGTTCCTGCAGTTGACCAAGGCGATAGAATTCTTCATCTTCAACGTCTATAATAACTGCTAATAGCGTTCTTGGACCTGTCTTACGAAACTGACATTTACCAACAGTAGTTTGTAAATCCTAGGATTTATCGTGTCTAAATGGTAAACGTCCGAAATTGCATCCAATTGAATAACATTTCAGACATTTTCCCAAGGGCGTATCCAAGGAGGGGGACAATAGCACCCCCTTCTAAGGTGGTAAAAATTTAAAATAATACAGAAAAAATAAAAACAACAAATTTCTGAAAAATTGATTAATAAGTTGCTTGGTATGTCAAGATTTTGATCCTCCAGCCAGAAATCTATCCTAATTTTGGAGAAGGTCTCTAATAGTTCCTTACTTGGATTCCATCATATCATCTAGACGTCAGATTTTCTGCAGACAAATCTACATTTTGATTGGTACATTTCCAACCGAGTAACATGAGAGATGTTTCGTTGGAGGAATGGAATAAAAGTATTTCATCTTGTGCAACTTTTTACAATTTGGAAGGCATCGAAGGAGAAAGAGAATTGCGGTTCAAAATGTGGAATGAGGTAAAAGAAGCGCCAGATATCATCGAGGTTTTAAAAAGAGCGAATTGTTTTTTCCAACCATTAGAAAGGCCCTACTGATTTTGCTTTCACAGCCCTGCCCAACAAGCACTATAGAGCGTTCATTCAGCTCCCTTCGCATGTCTAAAGCATAGCAATGGGTTTTCTGAAACAAGGAACAATTAGTGGAAGCTGTAGTTAGAAAATTTGTAACTAATCCTTGCAAACTACTGTTCGTAAATTCATTTTATTAATAAATAGTGTTTTTCTTTTGTAATTGTGTATTATTGCATGCCCCCCACCCATAGACCCCCTTCCCTTATGAAAGAAATTGGATTCAGAAAGCTGCCCCCCTTCCGTTTTGAGCTGGATAAGCTCTTGCATTTACCTCTCAACTTTGGAAAATCCTAAACTCTATTTGTTGAGCATTGAACTAGAACGTCAACAAACGCACGTGTTTGACTCACCCGAGCGCGCGCTGTGATTGGTCTGCGGTAGATAACGCTAATGCCTCATTACTTAAGGAGTAATTGACGCTCAAAACCTTTACTTTGCACTCGTAATTGCCGGGTTAGTTTGTATGCTTTTTGAGCAGTGCTTATCGGTTTTCGGAGCGTTTGTATATAGTTCCTGGTGCTTATTTTTCTAAAATGGAGCAAGTTGTTCCCGAAACGTGTAATCGTAGGGGGCGTCCTACTACAAAAAAATTCTGACGGCGCGAATATTAATTTAGAAAGGCAAGGAATATTACGTAAATACTCATCCAGTAAATCAACGCACCTGTCAAGCGTTGGTTTACGTTCTAGCTCAATGCTCAACAAATCGAGTTTAGGATGAACGCGTTACACCTAGGATTAACCATATTTCGGGTTTTTACAGTAACATATACATGTTCTAGGAACTGAAGTAATCGACAATAATTTTGCTGAAAATTATACAACAAACAACATACTATTAGAAGCATAAAGTTGCATTCATTTAAATCATCAGGCTTGTAAGAAAATCAAGAACTCATTTATCTATAATGGATATTAAAACATTAACGAATGAATCTACCTAGTTAAGCTATTTCGAAAGAAGATTAATAACAGCTGCACCATTTCGTTTTTGAAGCCCATCATCAGAACATAAAACTACTGTATTTTCCAATTTGAGAATTCAATTAACTGTACGAGATATTGTAATTTATATGAATGAAGTTACGAAGACTGTTCAAACTTAAACAGATATTTATAAAATAGGGTATTATTACAATATGACAACGATGAAAACTATATTACTTTTCGATGTAGTGCCCCTCCCTAGAAGAAATCTTTGGACTCCACTCTTAAACAACAAGAAGGTCCCACTGAAGTTTGTTTATGATTTCAATTGTTCTTGAAGCGGTATGAGAGCGAGCGTCGTTTTGAAAAAGCAAACGCAACGTTGTCTTCTTTTCCGTGTGTTCCTGATTGCCCGCTTAATTTTACCACTCAAAAGTGTCATTTTGCCAGCAGACAACACAATTTTTCAATAAATTCTACGAGATATTGTAATTTTAACGAATGAAGCTGCAAGTAGTGTTCAAATTTAAATAGGAATTTATTTATAAAGAAGGGTATTACACTATTATAACCCTAAAGTTATAATACTTTTCGATGTAGTCTCCAGGCCTAACGATGCACTTGCGCAACCGATATGGAAGCTTCCTAATACCTGTCTAGAAGAAGTCTTTATGTTGCATGCATATCCAGCTTTGACAACGGCGATTTTTGACCGAAGTCTTCCCTCGGCAAAATATTCTGTTGGTGGGTCAAACAAATAAAAATTGGAGGGAGCAAGATCAGGACTGTATGCTGCATGCGGAAGGAGGTCCTACTGAAGTTTGTTTATGATTTCAAGATTGTTCTTGCAGCGGTATGAGGGCGAGCGTTGTTTTGCAAAAATCAAACACAACTTTGTTTTCTCTTTCGTTTGTTTCTGACCGCCCGCTTAACTTTATCACGCAAAAGTGTCGAATAATAGTTTTCATTAATTATACAACGATTTATATAAAAATCAACATATATCACCCATCTTCCCAAAAAACTATTGCCATCACTTTACCAGCTGACAACAAAGTTTTTGCCTTTTCTTGACTTTGGAGATGTTGTGTACCCCACTACATGTATGCACGTTTGGAGTCATCATCAGTTTCGCCCCGTGGGTGTGAGGCGCTTTTCTTCAAAGTTATATTTCAGCTCCTCCATAAAACAGTATTTGCAGATTAATATATAAATTTCAATAACATTTTTATTATTTATTTATTATATAAATTCTCGATATACTTATGTATGTGTACATAAACATAGAGCATCCCCTAATTTTTTGTTTATGTTATATAACAGTTTGTTTTTTATGTAATATTGTTAATTTAGTAAAAACAATTATATTTTACTTTTTGTCACTAAGCCCTATTATTGGTACGTATGGTGTTAACACATAAAATAAAAACTAGAATAGCAAAGGAATTGTTAATACCGCTAACATTAACAACAAATTATATTTTCGTATAAAAAATATACACAATTTGACCTCGTCCAAGAATTGAACCCATGCTTCTTGCAGTACACGTGGCTTTTCAACACATCGACCCATTCAGGCTCTCTGTTGTGTAGTGTCATTAGTACATATAATAGTGGTATACAGCGAATTGAGTTCTTTAAATATATTAAAAATTGATTTAAAATAACTAGTTAACGCTTTAATAACTGCAATCAATAACAATAGATATAAACTAATTTGGAAATGCCAAATGCGCATTGAAAAATATCTGAGAAGACAATATCTGCGCAACTCTGTCTGCAACAATGTTCAACACTAAAAATTTAATTTTTGAAAAATAATTTTTATAAGCTGTTTCTAAAAATTATTTAACCTCGTTCGAACAGCCAAAAAATATTTTTGATAGTGCCTATACATAGGGGGCACTACCTAATACAATGTGACAAAAATAATTTTCGAATAACGCAGATATCAAACTGATTCATGTTGGCAGATTCAGCCTGTATATGATATGTATATCATTTATTACATATTTATCGCCCTAGCTTTAGCCGCCACAAAATTCTTCCTTAGATCTTTTATACCTAGAGTACCCGTAATATTATTTTCTATTGACGTTATTGATAAATCGGTAAGACGTTCGTCAGACATTGTTGATAGCAAATTATTTACAAGTTGCGGTTGTTTAGTTTACTGATCATTCTTTGTCGTCTTACTGTTTGTTTTAAATCGTGCATTCTATGTAGTAAAGTTTAACTTCGGGAATAAGAGCATCATATGAAAATTTACTATTACTTATCATCTTAAAATGGCGTCTCTCTTGAGCAGGCGCCTTTGTGCGGGGCACAACCCGCACACCTGCACGGGGCGGCCCTGGCCAGGAGCAAAGTAATGTACCCAGGTTCCATCAGTTATCACAACTGTATTCAAGAATTCATCTCATTCTCTGTCATGTTGCTGCAGTAAAGAAACCATTTGCGATTTGCAAACCATTCCAAGCTGTTTCAATAGAAGATGTATATTGCTGCACCGTTTCGTTTATTAGGACCATCATCAAAACATAAAATTGTTCGGATTTAGTGTGAGGGCCAAATTTTACTGTACAGAAGACGGTAGAACGTTAAAATGAATAATAAAAAATATTACATACAGTCATATGTTTGGTTATCTTAAGCTCATAGAATTTGGAAACAAAAATATACTTAATATATCATCAAAATTAAAAACTATACAGGTAGTCCCATGCCATGTGAGGTGACGTGTAGGAGAAGTGAATACAAGTCGAAACTAAAGAGTGGTCATTTTCTCTAAATCGACTATTAAAGAAGTTATGGCCTGTTTTAGTTACATACTGAAGCAGCCGAAACAATAAATGAAACAATAAGTGGTATTTGATACAAACTGTCTACGTTACTATGTAAATGATATTATTTACTTGTACGTCGAACAGTAAAGCACCTTAAAGTTGATTTCTCTGCTTGCGCGTATGAACAGTGTTGATAATGTTTACTTTTACAACGCGAGAGTACACCGATATTCATTACATGTACGGTTTTTGTGATGGAAACTCAGTAGCAGCTGCTCGAGAATATGGGTTGAGATTTCCCAATGGGCGACTACCACACCGATGAATTTTCCAACGAATGCACAACCACCTACGTGAACTCGGAACTTTCCCGAACCTGTCGACTGAACGTTGAATACAGCAAGTACTAAACAATGTGGACAACATACTACGAGAAATTGATAATAATCCCAACCTCTCTGTTCGTCGTGTATCTGCACAAGTTAATGTACGAATGCGAGTTTGGAGAACATTAAAACGTCATCGTTCATATCCATTTCATATTCAGTCAGTTCAGCCCTCTTACCTGCAGATTTCGCTAGTAGTATGGAATTTTGCCGCTGGACCATTTAAAATCATAACCTACATAATAGAATTTTATTCATGGACGAGGCAACATTTACAAGGAATGGACTAATGAACAGAAAGAAGAGCCACCTTTGGGATTTGGAGAATCCACACGAAATCACAGTGTCAAATTATTATCAACATAGGTTTTCAATGAATATCTGGTGTGGAATTATTGATAACATGCTCATTGGGTGCTTCGTTTTTGAGAACCGTTTAACCGCCGACTAAGACAATTTTTGAATCAACTGTTTGAAGAACGTGTAATTGGTAGAGGAGAACAGCACCCCTGGCCCCCAAGATCTGCGGACTTAAGTAGTTTAGATTATTATTTGAGCGGCCATATGAAAGATATGGTACACCAAACACCATCAGAGACTGTTGAAGTTCGGTTAGAATTGACTTTTTTCTAATAAAAATCCTTGCAGTGTCATTGGCCCAAATTGTCCTTCAAACATTGATATCAAACGGCCTGTTTAAGTATACATTATACAAATCGAAAGTTACTTCTTTGTTTTAACTTTTTAAAGTTTGAATAGGTTAAAATTTGGTTAGAGTTAGCTAACTTTTTGTGAACTCTCTGTAAGTGTTGGAATGGCAATCTTATAAGAAATACAATAGGTATACATTTTACTAAGTAATAGAAATTAGTGTCCTCGTTTTAACTTTTTTAAGGTTTAGCTTTAGTTATGTTAGGTTAAGTTAGAATTAACTGAGTTTTTTTTAATAAAGATTCTTACAGTGTTATATACAAAAATTGTCCTTCAAACGTTAATATCATACATCCAGTTTAACTATACACTATACTTCGTGAAAAGTCAGTTTAACATTTTTAAAGTTTGATTAGATTAAAGTTAGGTTAGAGTTTGCTAACTTTTTTTGTAAACTATCTTTAGGTATTGGAATAGCAATCTTATAAGAAATACAGCAGCCCTCACTTAGGTATACATTCTTTCCCGTTTCTTTAAGGTTATATTGGATTGGATAGTATCTGTTAGATTAGAATGATATTTTTCTGGAACTTTTCTCTAGTGTTGGACTAATCTTGAATTCTTGTTGTGAGAAACACAATATCTCCCTCCTAGGTACGTATTGCAATGGGTCACTCTTTAAAGTAAAGCTAGATTTGCGTTTATTTGACAAGTTTCCTTCTAACATTGAGCGAATAACTCTTGTTAACCCAGATTGATCCCCAAAACTGGTTAAGAGGAATATGATATCTCTAAGGACAAATTGCACTAAATTACAAACAGTAACATTTCTTTTTAACTTATATTAGATTAAAGTTATGATATATTGAATTACAGTTAGCTATCTATTTAATCAAATTTCTTGGTATGTTAGAGTAATGGTCACAATTTGGCCTCCCACATCTTGAAATTCAATAATTCTATCTCAGATTTAAAGTATGCTGAGTAACAGAAAGTAATATATTGATTCCAGTACTTTAAAGTTAGATTAGGTAAAAGTTGGGTTGTGTTAGAGTACAGTTGCTAACTTATTCTATTATACTTTCCCTTTGTGTTGCAATACACTCAATTTTGTAGTGGACATGGCAATGTACTATTACTGCGTGACCAATAAATAACCTCCCACTTTTAATTTTAATAAAGTTATATTAGTTAAAGTTAGGTTATGATAGATTAGTGTTAGTGTTCAATGTTAGACTAAATACTTTAACCCTTTGAATTGACCTTCAGACCTGTTTTTCGAGGATATAATACCTTCCTCTGAAATATACATTATACTGACTAACAAAAAATACCCCCTTGATCCTTCTAATTGTTTTAAAATAAGGTTCAGTTGGATTATATTAGAATTGACTGACTATTTTCTGTTGAGTTTCCTTTCAGTATTCCATTATGGACTGTTATTAGCTTAAACAAGTCTATGAACGTTGTTGTAGGGGATACGATACTACCTTCTTGGATTTACAGTATACAAAAGTAGCAGTAGGAAAAGTACCCTCCTCGTCCTTCTAACCCTTTTAAAATAATATTAAGTTGGGTTAGGTTAGAGTTGACTGACTGGCTTACTTACTGGCTCAAATTGCCCTATAAATTTGTTAGATTGCAGCCCACGGACTATTTTCGTAGACTTTCGTTCAGTATTCGACTATGGCTTACTTACTGACACAAATCAGTCTATAACCTTGTTAGGTTAAAGTTTACTGACCGTTTTCTGTTAAGTTTTCTTTCAGTATTTGACTATGGCTTACTTACTGGCTCAAATCGGTCTACAACCTTGTTAGGTTAGAGTTGACTGACTGTTTGTGTTAAGCTTTCTTTCAGTAATCCACTATAGCTTATTTACTAGCTCAAATTGGCCTATAAACTTGTTAGGTTAGAGTTGACTGACTTTTTTCTGTTAAGTTTTCTTTCAATATTCGACGATGGCTTACTTCCTGGTTCAAGTCGGCCTACAACCTTGTTATGCTAGAGTTGACTAACTGTTTTTGTTAAGTCTTCTTTCAATATTCGACGATGGCTTACTTACTGGCTTAAATCAGCCTATAAACTTGTAAGGTTAGAGTTTACTTACTGTTTCCTGTTAAGTTTTCTTTCATTATTCGACTATGGCTTACTTACTGGGCCTACAACCTTGTTAGGTTAGCGTTAACTGACTGTTTTTGTTAAGTGTTCTTTCAGTAATCGACTATAGCTTACTTACCAGCTCAAATTGATCTATAAACTTGTTAGATTAGAGTTGACTGACTGTTTTCTGTTAAGTTTTCTTTCAATATACGACGATGGCTTACTTCCTGGCTCAAATCGGCCTACAACCTTGTTAGGTTAGAGTTGACCGACTGTTTTTATTAAGTTTTGGTTCAATATTCGACGATGGCTTACTTCCTGACTTAAATCAGCCTATAAACTTGTTAGGTTAGAGTTGACTGACTGTTTCCTGTTAAGTTTTCTTTCATTATTCGACTATGGCTTACTTACTAGCTCAAATTGATCTATAAACTTGTAGATTAGAGTTGACTGACGGTTTTCTGTTAAGTTTTCTTTCAATATACGACGGTGGCTTACTTCCTGGCTGAAATCGGCTTACAACCTTGTTAGGTTAGAATTGACCGACTGTTTTCTGTTAAGTTTTCTTTCAATATTCGACGATGGCTTACTTCCTGACTTAAATCAGCCTATAAACTTCCTGACTCAAATCGGCCTACAACCTTGATACGTTAGAGTTGACAGACTGTTTTTGTTAAGTTTTCTTTCAATATTCGACGATGGCTTCGTTGCTGACTTAAATCAGCCTATAAACTAGTTAGGTTAGCGTTGACTGACTGTTTTGTTAAGCTTTCTTTCAGTAATCGACTATAGCTTACTTACTAACTCAAATTGGCCTATAAACTTGTTAGGTTAGAGTTGACTGACTGTTTCCTGTTAAGTGTTTCTTCAGTATTCGACGATGGCTTACTGATTGGCTCAAATTGGCCTATAAACTTGTTAGGTTAGAGTTGAGTGACTGTTTCCTGTTAAGTGTTCTTTCAGTATTCGACGATGGCTTGCTGACTGGCTCGAATCGGCCTACAACCTTGTTAGGTTACAGTTGACTGACTGTTTTTGTTAAGTTTTCTTTAATATTCGACGATGGCTTACTTCCTAACTTAAA
>JABXWE010034805.1:0-27187 GCA_014611495.1 Limonius californicus
GAGCTAATAGAAAGTTTCAGTGGTAGGTTAAGTGCCTCTTACGGTCAAGTCTGGTTAATGAAAATAAATCTGTGATTGTAGTACATAATTATAAGTATGTATACCAAATTTCAAAAACATATCTTTAGATTTGTGGAAATTACATTAAAAAGAAAAAATTAAATATTGAAATTTAAAGCCCTATAACTTCTTAAGGAAGGACTTTCTGCCTAAGGTACCTATATTAGGTTTAATCGCTTTATTTTTACCTAAAGAATCTATGATTAAACGGTGGCCCATTCTTTCTGAGACACCCTGTATATTAGGTAATACCACACTTACGTGTATTGGCAGATATAGCCCTAATTTTATGGAGCATTACAGAGAATAATAAGTATTGACAAACAATTTTTGATACACTTAATTACATTTGTAACACCCAAAAACATTTTGATTGCGCCCAAACAGAGGGAGTATTAGTTAATTACTGTCAGCTTTTCCAGCAAAATCTTTTTAATAAATCGAATAACTGAAATATTGCCTAAGTAAACTCACCCTGTATATTCTACAGCATGAATGCTAATTATTATAATGTTTGTTTTCAACGACTCAAATATAAAGCTAACAAATGTGACTGTAGTTAAAGAAGACAATATTTTATTGCATACTTTATGAATATTAAATTCACGTGTTGCTGTGGTACTATTGTTAATGTTTTTTTTTTAGATGCGTAGCAATTCCGAGAAGAGCGTATAAGATAAATAAAGCGATAGCGAAAATGTAAAAACCTTAGAAGTGTATGCAGAAGTTATATACTTTACTTAATTATTATTAAATTCAACTAAGGTTCGTTTTTCGTTGCAATAGTTCTACTTGCACAAATCTAAAAGTTGAGCTTTAATTTGAGAACCTCTAAGTATTGCTAAATTGTACTTCATAGTTTTAAGCCACTGGTTTAATTAATTTTATTTCTACTGTGTTTTCATCTACAAAATCATTTTATACACATCCGAATATATCCACACCTACATTTCAGCAGATATAGTACCTCCAATAGTCATTAAAACTTTCATAATTTTGCCACTATCCTTTTTAATAGAATAATAAAATAGCTATAATATTAAGTTACATTACTGTGCTAGCGTCTACTGATTTTTA
This sequence comes from Limonius californicus, assembly GCA_014611495.1. Lineage (NCBI taxonomy): Eukaryota > Metazoa > Arthropoda > Insecta > Coleoptera > Elateridae > Limonius > Limonius californicus. The sequence continues at coordinate 1,138 of JABXWE010034805.1, forward strand.
TTCTTGGATGTTGCAGCTTATATTTGGGCTTAGTCCACCAGATGAATTCCGTAATAAATTTTAATAAAACATGAGGCTGAACTTGTGACAGATCCCAAAACGTCTGCATAAGAATGAGTGAGTGTGGAGCAAGAAGGTTATCTGGATAGCACTTGTTCTGAACCCGCCCAGGACCTTCAAGATTTACGAGGTCAGTCTATGATCACGTCATTTCATCTCTAGTACATGGACGAATTTTTCTGTTGTTACGAATGTTCAGATATATTCGTTCTACTCTGCTTACTGTGTAACCAGAACTTATTTTTGAAAACTACAAAAACTCCAAGAAAAAATATGATAATGAAAGCACAACCACAGATATAGGTACTTAGCAAACAATTGTGATAATGATAAATACAAAATCACAAAACCTTTTTGTTAATATATGTATAAAAATAATGCCGTAACAACAGTGAAACTAACGGAAACTTAAACTTCTTCTAAATAATTTCGGTGTCAAATAAATATTACAACCACTTCTTCTCCTTCCCGTTTACACTTGCTCAACTACCACTACCCAAAGTATCTCTATATTTATATCATCAGAAGTACATCATTTTGAAAATTTCCAATGAAATCTACTATATTATTTGATTTATTAATTATTTCTTGCTTTTTGTCATTGAAATTAATACTAATAAGTAAATATAATATTATTAATAATTGCTCCAGTCTATTTCATTTAATTGTATGATGTGTAAAGTAATTCGTGTATTTAAAAGTCATTTTTAAAAACAATACAAGGTAAACAACAGATATACCTATATATACAGGGTGTATCGGAACAAGGTGCAAATATTTAAACCAGTAATAGATTGGCTCAAGTAGAATTTTGTTTTCTGTATTCATTTTTCAAAAATCATTGTTTATTTTTTTGAAATAAAAAATAAAATAAAATTTTGTTTGGGAACTGCTGATGCATAGAAAATGCATTTAAGCTGTTATTACTTAATTGTAAAGTAAATCCAAAGTGGCAAACACGTAAAAACTTGTCTGGCTTGTGATAAACTACGGGATTGGGGTGATAAGAAATTTTTTGCACTTCTATCTTACTCTCCTTTGCATAACATGTCTTTGAACGCAAATTTTTGTTATTATCCTGCGGTACTCATACAATTATTATTTTCTCATATCTTAAGGGTCCCATTGCCAAAGAAATGTTTTTTCTAGTTTGTATATATTGTAATCTACCATCGGATTTAATATTTGTACCTATTTCTGATACGCCCTGTATATATATATATAATTATTATATTGTCTGCTTCACGACAGTTGATAAAAGAAAAGTATTTATGACAAGCAAATTTGTGGATACTCTGAAAATGGCGGCATACATTATTACAATTTTTTCTATTATTTCTAAACTAGTCAAAAATTAATAGGGATATTGTAATATAAAGCACATATGTTTGTATTTGACGGCTAATGGTCGTCTATTATTGATAATTAGAGCAAGCGGCAATCTTTGATGTTAAAAGCCAAGAAACAATCGAATCAAGTTGCAATTGTTTAACCGTGTTAGTGTCAAGTCGAATTTGTGTGTTTGATTGAATAATCTCTTCTGTCTTCTTAAGATCTGTTTGACGTTGCTGATATGTTACGAACCACGCAGAGAGTAATTTGACATGCCCTTTCGCGCCTTACAGGAGAAACAGGTACGACTGCAAGAAGGCCTGGAAGTGGATCTTTTCGCATCACAACACCTCGTGAAGATCGACTTCTGGTAATTAATGCCAGAATTCACCCCTTTTCAACTGCTCGACATCTACAGCAAATGCTCCTGAATACCACAGAAAATCTAGACCAAACTGTAGAAATCGATTGGTTGAGATAGGACTTACCTCATACCGCCCCCTGAGATGTCCTGCAAGAACTGTGGCTTAACGAAGACATCGGGTGGAGTGGTTAAGACGTAGGCTTCAAGAAGCGACACCGTGGGATGTTATACTGTTTTCGGACGAGTCCAGATATTATCGTAGTGCCGGACATCGTACCTTACCTCAGTATATCCAACCAGTAGTTGCCTTCGGTAGTGGTGGTCTTATGGTATGGGCTGAAATTTCTTTAGGGTGGCGTACTGACCTCAATATCTTTAATGGTACATTCACGAGCCAACGTTATGCCCAAGAGATCATCATGGACCATGTTCTGAACCGTCGCAACGCTCTTGGACGGGAATATTTTGTTTTTCTTGACGACAAGGCAAGGCCGCATCGTGCTCAGGTTATTTTAGAGATGCTTCAAGATAAGGAAATAAACCATCTTGCTCTTCCTCCGCTATTTGTAAACCTCAACCCCTTGGAGCACGCATGGGACCTTTTGCAGAGATAGGTGGATCATCATAATTCAAGGCCTGTGCAACAGCTGAGGGATATATTACCGGTACTGTAGCATCAAATTCCACAAGAACATATTGATAATTGCATTGAGAGTTTTAGAATTTAATACATTTCAGTTACGTGAAAGGAGACAATAACGATTTTCATTATAATATTGTTAAATTTCTTCTTTAAACGTACCTTTCTTGTAATTTACATATTCATTACTAAAGAGACGTTACATTTTCTTGTTTTGGTAGTTTTTTTTATTATAAATGCAATTGGTGTTGCCTTTCGGTGCCTTACACTGCAATACCCCTATTCATTTTTGAATAGTTTATTTGCAGGCAAAGCTTCCATACAGCCTTGTCGATATACTGATAATATAAGCACCATACCATTATATTATTAATAATTTAAGGTATCTAATTTTAAATTTTTTTTCTACAAATTGGAAAAGTTTCCATTCGGGAACCTTATTACGCCTATGAAAATACACTCACCGCAATATATCAAATGTTTGCATAAGCGTGCCCTTCTCGTCCAGAAGTTTTCATTGGACTACACCGATAGTGTGAATGTCTGATGGTATAGTTTAGTTGGGAGAGCGCTCGCTTTCTAGCTTGGGTTCGATTCCCCATCGTTACCATACGCGCCAACTTTTAAAAAGTTCTATGGGAGTTCTATACATATAACAAGTATTGGTGTGGTTGGGAGTCGTAATAGGGGGAGGGGTTTTGGTGGGAGTTGGGAAAAAGGGCTCTAAATCTGAGAAATAAAAATAATTGATATTTGCAACTATTATCTGATGTGCTTGTCTTTCTTAGATGGTTCTTCGAAAGCAAATATTAAAAGTAAATTCCTGAGGGGGCGTTTGCCCCCACTGCTCCCACGTTGTTAATGCGTGTGATTATTACCACGAAGCCATATAAGAATCTTGTGCTGCAGCCAACCATACATAATTTCCCAACCCTGCTGAACCCCTCAGTGCTGAGGAGAATCACGAGTCCGAAAAACACCTTGGGTTAGCAGTTACACGAGAAAGCTGTAGGTGATTGATGATAGTTGTAGTAACATTATATTTGATCATCAACATTTCTATAATTAAAAATATTACTCGGTCACTTCCAATCTAAAACATAATTAATATTATCTGCTTCCAAGTTCATATCGTCTAAAGCTTTTCAAGTAATTAACTATGAATAAACATAATACAGTTTGATGTTATTAGAGGAAGGATACTATAGTATCTGAGAAATTCAACAAAAATTTTATTGTAGATTATAGTAGATACAGAATGTTTTAATTTCAAGCAATATAATTATTTAGACGCCAGTTTAAACTATTTAGAAAAATCTTTGAATAATTACAAATCTTAGATTTTCATTTATCTTGTTTCCATTCTGCTCCAGTTTCTTTGTAGTACAGACAACAATTAAAAATATTAAAATAAGAACTTATAGCTTGCCAGAAACTTTTAAGAAGTATTATTTTAACTAATTGCAAAGAGTTTAGCAGGGGTTAGGTATACATGCTAACTAATTGTTACTCTAAAAAGTTTGGTGAAGAGTTATAGAACAATATTCAAAAGTTTAAAAAAATAGATGTAGAAGTAAGTTAGGAAAGAGTTTGTTTACATTTCCTTATCGCCGATACAATTTGAGAAGGAGGAGTATTCTTGTTAATTGTCGCCACAATTTTCAAAAAAAAAATTGTAATACCACCCTGATTTATTTTGGTTCGTTTATTTCTTTAAATGGCAGTATATATTCGCTATTGTGGCCAATCATCGATGCTTGGTATTGGACTTTTGTGATACGACGGTAATATAACTGTGTCTGTTACTCATGTAATTCTGCAATCATGTTTTATTAAATTTTTATTATCTCATGCTAAATACACCAACATATAAATTCAATAATACATTGTAAAATATGGCAGAATCTTTACTATTTTCAAAATTAAATTTAATCTCAGCCCGTAAAATACTACTTTTTTAAAAATCGTGCTATTTATTCACATATTTTATGTACCTATGACTTTCGTGATTAATATGGCAATGGTTACAAAATCTGTGTAAATGTGAAACCATAATTAATGAAGTGTAATATGTAGCTATTAATATTACATTTTTGAGAATGTTAAGTGTTATCTGACACACAACAAACACAGAACGAATATTTTTTAAATTTGAACTGTTCATATTACACTACAATTTCTTTTTATTACAGCAACAGTAGCAACATAAAATTCTACGAATCACAGTTTCTTGCTATGTTGGGAGCGGATATTCTAATGTATGCATTTATTTATTGAAAATGATTTATAAGGTGTCTGAATGCATTAACGGTAGTGTCTGAAGGTGCAAATAAATACCAAGAAGGATACTCAGAGTAGGCAATTAATATGTGTCCATCCTAATACAAGCACACATTAATAATGTTTGAAGCTGTACAAGGAGGACAACTTAGAAGTTCGTACAAGGTGCATCGCGGAGTATTTTTATTATCGTATTATATAATCTAGTAAAGCGTCATCAAATGCAGCTTTTTGCGGTTTCGCACAATAAAGTTCTCAAACTTTGTGTCTTCGTACACGCCCCAATAAAAAGCTAATCTAAAATGCGTCTCCCGCAGTAGCCTATTTTCCTCAGAGCTAGTCCAATTCTGTTCTTCTAGAGATATTGCAGCGGGGCCGCGTATAAATTTCCCGCCAGACTTCATTTCGGGCTGGAGCGGACCCGTTTATCTTACACACCATAACTCACGAGCCGTCCGTTCTTTTTGTTTTTTCTTATTGTCTTCCTAGAGTTTGCTGCAAGAAACACCAGAATAGGAATAGTAATCTTATCCTGAAATGAATTATAGAGGTACCGATCTACAAAGAAATGCGGACTTTCTCGAAAACTGAACATTTCTGTTACGAAAGATGTGTTAATTATGATAATATAACATAGCTGGAATATTGGAATTGATGCGATGTCTCGAAAAGGTTATCTATGTGTTGCTTCAGCTATGACATAGGTATTACATTATGTTTTAACGTTTCTAGGGTGAGTTAAGTGTTTTATATAACACTAGATGGAATGGTGGTTTTCGTGACTTGGGGTATTGCAGAATAAAAAGCAATAAAACTATAACGTGTTGGTCACAGATATGGTATATTTATTCCGGAATTGGCAAAAGATATCGAGACAATTCGGGATCAGGGATTGCGAGGATTTTCAAAATGACGTCTGTTCTTTATCCTCGTCGATATCTGTGCGTTAACCTTTCAGCTCACTACATCACTTTACATCATAGAAGTAGCTGTTTATCTGAAGTCCTCGCCAAACGATTTATGGAACGATCAAGTAGCTGCCGATTGGATGGATTGTTGCTAGATAACGCTAGTTGCTCAATCCAAAATGTTTACGCGAGGGAAACTACTTCTTTAATAAAAATGATTTATACCGAGGGGAATAAACATAAAAAACAATCTAACGATTTTCGATAAAAATTAACGAAATTCCACGCCCAGAGACCAATATAAAAGTCTAAATTCAACAAGAACAGTGTATCGCGTTCTATGGAGAATGTGCCGTTAAAAATTTTGAACACAATCTTTCCATTTGTCTTGAAGCGTCGGTCGTAAATTTCTAGTAAGATGTGAACAATTCTTCACACTCGCGAGGGTTCCATAGGTTTCTAACTTCCATATGGTTTGCTTATATCATGCCTAAGGTCTGAAAGTAGTATATAAAAATGTTTCATTTCATTATAATTTCCATAATCATAAATATTGTTCTTGAAAAGAAATCGTAATAAATAGCAAAGAAACAAATTACTTAATTAATTAAATAAAATTTAGAGATTCTTCGTTTAATGAATACCTTGTACGTGTATTCACAAGCAAGATGCACTTTTAATTTAAATGCAGTTAGGAGCGTTTAAGTAACAAATTACTTAATTCACTTCACAAGCGTACAAGCGTTGGTAATTAATAAACGTACCGACTTAAAGTACTTCTAGAAAATTACTCTTTCCCACGCATTTACAGGCAATAATAGAAACAAAACGGTTTTATGCTCGACGATTGAGTAACACCTAAGGAAAAATTGATTACACAAACAATTTCAGAAGGCGCTTTTATTTTAAGTAATTTAACATGTATATGTTATAATACGATACAAACGCTACCTGAAGATATTTATAATGGAGTTATTAGGAAGCTCGGGTTGTTTACATAACAAATTATTTACTTTCTCCTTTTCGTGAATTCTGAAAGTTTTGTTTGTAAGTAGATGACGGTTTTAAAACAAAATAAATCAAATTTTATTTAGAAACTTTTCTGTGTATAATAGACTACGTTAATTCTAGACTTTTATTTTTGTTTGGATTAGCATACGTGTTACTAGATTTTCTTTAACATAAAATGATTTGTAAAATACTTATGCTATTCTGGTTTAATGCAGTAGAAGCAGGTTATGTCCATCTTTGTTAAATTTCACGGTTTTGCTCTTTTTTTTTTAATTAATATTTTGATAGAATATTAATAAAACTATCATAAGTATGTTGAGCAGGTGTACCTATACTATTAAGAGTCAGCAATAGTTTTAAACAAATTTAGACAAGCCACAACAGTGTATTTATTACACTTAGTAGAAATACCGAATACACAACTTATGCATATTAGCAAATTGAGTTTTCTTTAACTTACTAATACATCAATAATTAGAGTATACTGTCAGTTTGTTCCAAAAACCTCTTCTCAGTAGTGAAACTTAATAGATCAGCAGATATTCGTTTTCATCCACGGAGAATGTATGTGACTTGTAGTATATTTTTTACTTATTTTGTATTATTTAAACGTATTCGAAAATATAACTTGAACGTCATAGTAAACATATGTGTAAACTCAATATTTCTTAGTAATTTTTAATAACAAACGTACATTATGTTTTAAATGCAACTGTACCAGATTAAGTCTTTTGTGCTAATTATGCATGTTCATTTTAGAATTGATTCAATCGCACATTTAATAAAATGATTGCTTCAGGTAATTGCACCAGTTTTCTTTATTATGGCAACTTAAAACATGAAAATCCTATTGGAGTTGGGCTTTTACAAATTTACATATTAAAGGAGGACCATCGATGGGTGGTAACTCCAATTATGTATTTTGTCATACATCAGTTTTGCTTGATAGCCTTTAAACAGGCTAGTTGCAAAAATGTATTCATAATAAAAAAAATCCAGTTTATAGGCTTTCTCTATTATGTTCTAAGCTTATGATTTATGAAGCTTCAAAAAGGCGCAGGCGCAGACCGCATTGTAAGCAAGGGTGTTTAAATGCAAATGTTAATTCGTTACTGAATCTGTACAATATTATATGAGAAACATTAATATTGTTCGTTTTATTAATTGATCTATAAGGCAGATTGTAGTCACTTTCGGTGAACAAGAAACTACCAAACAAAAACACTAGTCATAATAAGCAATAAAATACACTCGTCAAAAATTTTATTTAAATTTAATTGTAAAATAAGTATATGTATGTACAAAGATGCCAGTAGATACCTTCATTAACATAAGGTATGTTTTGACTTAAGCAAATAATAACTTTCTTATTAAATAACTTAAATACAACAATAAGGTAACATAAAAAATGATTAAGAATCCTTATTTTTGAACGTTTGGTGAAAATAGTTTCAATAAATCAGTTGTTTTCTTAATTGGATTTATTAATGAAATTGGTATATTGGCAATTTTATTACAACTTTAATATAGGTTTGCGTCCAAACGTCCCTGTGCCTAAATAGTTCTACATCCTATGGTCCCTGCGCCTAAAGGGTTCTCCGCCCTACCGTCTCTGCGCCCAAACAGGTCTACCTCAAACCGGCTACGCCAAATCGGTCGCGTCAAATCGGCCGCTCCGGAATGTTCTAAAGCTTTCAACAAGTGAGAAGGCTAAATGGGAGTAAGAGTCCCTGTTGTACTCTACAGACTAGTGTCATGACCTTCTCTCTATACCTACAGCGTACGTGTAAAGTAATATGTATACATAAACATAGGAGACCTATTATATAGTGTCTAGCAGTTTTTTTTTCGGACAATATGCCTTACGCATGCTGCAATACTTGTAGGTACATTTTCCAATTTAGAGCAATGGTGCAAACATGTCTTCTTTAACATGACGGCATGTTTAGTAGTTTCTGCGGTATCTAAAGAAAATGCAAATATTGTTTTGCATAAATTTAAAGTTAATCTTATCACAATTCCAGAACTAGTATATCATTGATTGTAATTGATGATTCCAAGCCATTATATTATGAAAATTCTATTCCTCGAAGCTTACAAAATATTCTTGAATGTTTTTTTTCAAGTTTTCGAATAGACGAAAATTTCTTTCTATCTAGAAATATACGCTGTCTTGGAAATAGATGGAAATTAGATGGTCCCGAATAAGCTAAATAAACTAGATGTGGAAGAAAATGATATTGGTATTCAAAGTGGAACTGGAATATTGGCCCACTGGAAAATACACTGCTGTGGCTACGTGACAGCTTTTTATAAAAATGCCTATTTCCTCCAATAAAGTCGGTCCTTTCTTGCGACTAGGTTTGTTCAATGACTCTAAAATGATAGCGTAGTACCGTTATTGTGGAGCTCTTTGAACGAAAATCCATATGGGGTATTAACTTTAGCATCCCATAAAATCGACACCATCAGCTCTCCAGCAGAGTTTACAAGTATTGCCTTCGTTGATGAAAGAGAATCGCAGGAGTGACATTGTTGATTGTCATCATAACCTGCCTATCTATCCATTGTTGGATGTAGCCCTTTCAAAGCATTCTCCATTGATCCCTGTTCTGCGCCTTCTGCATCTAGTTTTAGTTAGGTAGCCGTTCTTTTTATATCATCGGTCCATCTGAATGGCGGTCTTCCTCTATGTATTTTTCTATTCTCGGTCTCCATTGCAGCATCTTCTTTGTCCACGGATTATGCGTTGTTCTTGCCATATGACCGGCCCACTGCCATTTCAACTTAAGTATCTTTCTATTATATTTTCCACTTTTGATTTATTTCTTATCTATATAATTGTCATTTTATCTCTCAAAGTTAGTCCCAGCATTGCCCGTTCCATTGCTCTTTGCGCTATTCATGCTTTTGTATATTTTTAGCAGTTAACATCCACGTCTCTGCTGCATATGTAACTACAGGGAGCATGTTCTGATTAAATAACGTAATTTTTAGCTCTGGGTCTATCTTGCTTTTTAACATTTCTCTTCATCTACCGAATACGGCCCACTTAATTTTATTCTCCTCTCTATTTCTTCTGTTTCTTTTGATGGTTACAAATTGACTCACAAACTCAGTTGTATTTTTTTTAAGTCATTAAAGACTATCGAAGAGTATGCAACTGGATTCGTTGTTGATCAAGTGGTACCAAACGCGGCGCCAAGTTTACAGGTAACTTTTTCATAGCAAATTCATTAGATAAGATGTGAAACAATTTCAATAATCTTTCATCGTTAATTCTCTGGAATCATAACTATTCAATAATTTCTGCTGTTGTGCCAGACTTCCACGATTCCGTTGCAGTTCAGTAGTTTACATAGACTTCGTCGAACATGAAACAGCAGAGTCCACTAATGTTGGTTCATATTGATAGAACCTCCGATAAAACTTATTAATAAAATATTTAATTATATTTTCTTCCTTGCCGGGTTTAGGCGTAGCTGCCTCTTCCGAATTTCGCTTTGCTTATACTTCAGGCGTCTTCCATTTTCTTTGGTCGTCTGGTCTCTTCTTTCTAATCGTCGATATTCTAATATGGGTATTCTGCCCTCTTCCATATTCTTGTGTGTATAAGTGTGTCTTCGAGTTGTTTCTCTACTTAATTATTGTTTTCTTTGTTGCTAGATATTTAATACTCTTATGTCTGAACGGTAGATATAATCTAAAAATCCATATTTTACCCTTTTCAGAAAATTCATCTCCGATGTTTGAATTGTAAAACTATCTCTGCGTGACGATTTAATTTTCACTTCCGCACAGTAATGAAGGTACGATAATTTCCTACCATTAACTGTTAATTACAGCACAACATTTCTTTCTTTTTATTTGGAAGTAATCACATAAACACTTTTATTAAAATGAAACTATATACAACTTGACAGAATAACTTGATGGTTAGGAAAGAAACGATCAGTTAAAAAATGTTTTAAAGCATTCTTGGCCTCTGTTTTAAAAGAAAGTTTAAACAAAATCCCTAAAACAGGGCTGCTATATTCTTATAAAAATAAAAAACTGATTAGGAGTTTATTGTGTATGCATTAATAAATAACTGAAAATATATGGTTATTAGATTAGCAACTGTCCATTAACTCCAAATTTCCAAAATATTTAATTGTAAATTTAAATAGTAGTCACTATGATTACTATAATTTCATAATTACAAAGCAAAGGAGCTTCCATGAAAACACTACCTTCAGTTTATGGTTGGGTGTATATTTTGTAATTTAATGAAAATCTATTTTTAATACATTTTTTATTTTTATTATTGCTTAGAGTCCTTGTACAGCGTCCGGAAATAACCGCATGCGTATAAACATGCTCATCGGTAGATATTCTCAAAAAGATAGGTTCGAATTGAATATTTCCGTTAATACTTTAAATTCAGTTTTTTACACGAAATCAATACTTTCCTTCCCTTAACATGGGAAAGTAGAAATAAAGCAATTTAAGAAGTTTCTCAATAACGACGGTATTGTTTTATGTGTTACAGATTTTCTCTCGCCTTTATTTTACGAATAGATTTCTATTCTGTCTATATTTACATACATATGTGGCCAGTACAACAAAACCGTTTAGTGAAGGATATGGTATACCAATAAAAAAAGAATTTCTTTATGCCGACGTTTCAAACTTCTTAGTTATTTCATGCTGAAGGAGTACTACATATAATAGTGACTATTACAATTATAAGTTCGGACAGCCAATCAGTTTAGGGGTTTATGAAGAACCAATACAATTTTAAAGTGGTCATGGAAATTGAAGTAGAATATTATTATATTATATATTAGTTTATGTCATCTAAAGAAGCAACCACGTCTTCTCCATAATGTAAAGGCTCTGATTGAAATATAATGCTATAAATTAGAAATGCACTTCATATAATTTATTAAATTACAAATATTTATGTGTAAAATACAAATGGGTGCATCAACGCTTTCAATACACTCTTCTAAGCAATGGACGAAATTAGGAACTGATTTGTTATAAGACTGCAGTGGAGAGATTTGAATTTTTGCAACACTGATGTTCTTAAGGTTAATCTTAATTGTCAAATACAATCTAAAAAGTCAGGAATGGTAATATCGGCGGATCTGGAGGGCCAATGTAAGTCGCCATTGCAGACGTGTCTTGGCACAGTATCTTGAAACTAAAATTTCTCTCTCCTTCAACATAAGACACGAAAATCATTTGTCGAGCTTGCAAATGCTTCTGACAGATTCCAGTTATTGTGTGCTTTTTTTCTAATGGTAGGATTCGATTATCCTTGATCATGAATTTACTTTCAGAGAACATAAGGACTGTTAATGTACCCGTGCCTAGCATCGACAGTTTTACTGTTAACTTATCCATTTCTTAATTTCTTTTCGGTGGATGCCACTTCTTCAAAACAGCGAAGGTATTGATATAACTACGATAGATATGCATGCACTTTGAGTACCTAACAAGAGAAATTTGCAGCACCTCCTGGTCATATTGTACTAAGTAGTAAACAATGTTGTCAGGGATGAATGTAAAACTGTCTTGACTTTTTTATCTACCCTTAAAAGAAGGCCACGAATTATATGACAACAGTATACTCAGTAAAGGAAAGAAGCAGCATATCATACACATATTGTGTTCCACTTTTGCGCATTCATCATCAGTAGATAAATATTCATACACTCTGATTACCCAAAGTTTTGATATTGCGACAATATATTTAAATACGAGGTGTGTTCAATTGAAACTCATCTTTGCTTTATAAAACATTTATTAAACAATTTAATTACAATTAATTACCGTCACAGTTACGACACATATCCCATTATTTTACTAACCGACGTATACCATGCTCATAGAATCCTTGTGGCTGGTGATTGAAGAAGTCACAGTTATTTGTAGTTCTGCGCCAGTCTTAAAATGCCGACCTTTTGACGACTTTTTCAGCGGTACAAAAATATAGAAATCGCAAGGCGATAGATCCGGACTACAGGATGGATGCTCTAAAACGCTCCATTTCCTTCTTTGAAGATTTTCTTTTACCACATTAGCAACATGAGGCCTAGCATTGTCGTGCAGCAAAATGACCCCACGCGTATGTTTTTCTGGACGTTTCCGTCTTATTGGTTGATGCAGCTTGTTCAAAGGTTCATTGTTCAGATTTGCATTGACATTTACTCCAGGTTCCTTAAACTCTATCAACAAGGGTCCTTCATGGTAAAACAAAATTGTTAAGATCACCTTGCCAGCAAAAGGTTGTGTTTCAAACTTCTTCCGTGGTGGTGAACTTGAATCTTTCCACTGCATCGACGATAGGATGGCTGGATGGCTCGTAGTAATGGCACCAAGTTTCGTCACCAGCAACTATTGACAGAACAAAGTCATCGCTTCTAGTCTGTGAGGTGTTGCAGAGATAAGCCCAGTCGCAAGCATTTTTATTTTCACTAGACAAGAGACGAAATCCATTGCAAACAAACTTTGCTGTAACTCAGATTACGAATAATACTATTGACAGATCCTACACTCGCACCAACAATTTCTGAAATTTCTCTAATTGGAATTCGTCGATTTTCGATAATAAGGCCTTCCACACATGTCATATTGATTTCTATTAATGCAGTACACTGTGCACCTGGTCGCGGCTCATTCATAGTCCCGTCTTTTCCATTCTTAAATGTTCGGCACCGTTCCTTTAGGTACAGGTACGTAATAAATGCATTTCCATACACTGCTTGCATTCGCGTATGAATATGCAATGGCTGCACACCCTCAGTGCATAAATATTGTAGGATCGCACGCTGATCAAACTTGGACGGATTTTCAGCAACAAACCCCATTTCAAAATCGAAGTTTTAAAAGTCAGAATCAAATTCAAACACCAGAAACTTGTTAATGGGTTGCTTACAAACACTTCTAACATTAACAAACGTCATTTGAATTATTGCACGTGTTTTCAAGGCTAAGTCGATCAAAGATTGGTTTCATTTGAACAAGCCTCGTAGTTTAGGCACTTCAAACATATTCCGTTTAACAATTCCAAACAATTTTAGACGGGTCGTAGACTGACGTTTGTTTGTAGGTTCTGTGATCATTTCGCTGGTAAAAGTAGACACAACTACAAGAAAAAAATTCGGGTGACTTTCAAACTAAAAATTTTAAAGGAGAAGGAGTATCAAAAGCCATACCATTTGAAAGCTCGAAGAATTTGCTTCTGTTTTGGGATTCCGAGCATTAGTACCCGCGAAAGTGCAGTAAAAAGTTTCACGTAAATGTATAAATGTTCTGGAGTATTTATGGAATAATTTAGACGGCATTGGTTGACCTTATTTTGTCATACACATTTGAATGTTTTATGTTAGCATAATGCCGTATTTTGTAATTGTCATTGTTTTCTTCGAATGTTTAATACGGGGTACTTGATTTCAGAAAGAGTTGAAATAATCGCGTTTATCTTCGGAAACGATTAATGTGCTAGTATAAGCGTCGAATTGTGCAACCAGCTACAAGCAGATAAGCATGTGAATCGGAAGTATGTCTTGAAGTCAGTAAGAAAATTTCGTCACACCGGGCCTATTGCAAATAAAGAGCAAAATGCTGAAAATCTGGTAAGAAATTCAGCGGTGGAAGTCGCGGTTCTGGGACACGTTGTTGTCGATCCCATGTTGAATACAAGGCAAATGGCTACTGTATCGGGTATTACTCAAACCAGTATTCAAGGAATTCTGAAACACCACAAGTTTTATCCCTACAAGACACATTTGCTATAAGAAATTAATGAAGACGACTTTAACCGCCATTTGCAATATTGTGAGGCCATAAGTGAACGGGTGATAAATATTTCAAATGTTCTTGTTTAACGTCTGTTTTTCCGACGAATCCACTTTTTTCGTAAACGGTACAGTCAGCCGTCATAATTTTCGCTGTTGGTCAGATTCTAATCCGAGGATATTTCACGAAACACATACTCAATTCCCCAAAAAATTAACGGTTTGAACTAACATTTTCGGTGGTCCTTCTTGCTTACCCTGGACTGAACAGATATAGGAATTATTACAAGATATCATTAATTCAATGTCAACTGATATTATAGAGAATGATGATCATTATCGCGAAGATCATTTGATATTTCAACAGGACGAAACTCCTCCGCATTATGCACTGATTGTTCGACAGAATTTGGATCGAACGTTGCCGGTTCAATAGCGTATCGTCCGCAAGGTTTTTTCTTTTCTTTTTGTGGAATAATTTAAAGAGTAAAATTTACGGCACTCAAACCGATTCTTTACAGATTTACGACAACGTATAATCAACGAATTCCATAATTGCTTCAAAATGTGCAATGACATTTTGAGCAACATTTTTACTACTGTACGGACGTTGGTGTTGCTCATTTCGAACATTGAGTACACTGAAACTTTGGACTGGATTTCCGCGGGAACTAGTGCTCAGAATGCAAAAATAAATACACTACTGTACAGCAAATTCATTGAAAATGATAATAATATGTCTTTTGGAACCTCTTGGCATTTCAAATTTCTAGGGAAAAATTCTCCCCAATTTTGGGGTTGAAGATAGGTGAATGGAAATAGCCGTATTGCCTGTCCGCCTGGCAAATTAATTTGACTCGTTTGGAAGTTCTTAAAAGAATTAAGGATTAATGTCACAAAACACGCCGGTTTCATTTTCAGTGGTTCACCATGTATGGTATAATATGTAGTTTGTATAAATGTAATAATATTGCTCATCAATCGCAAAAATTAGAGATTTCATTAAGTCAGATAATTAATTATGTATATAACATTAAGCAGGATCTGCTGTATATAGGGGGTATAGTGTTGCTACATATACTTTGTACTTTAATGAAATTCAAAATTTGGTAATACATATATCACATTTTCAATAATTTTGCTTATTAATACCCTTTTTGGGAATTAGTAGTTCCATTTTATTATTTAAGTAATATTAAACAGTTATTGTTGTATATGCAGTATCTGTTGTTGGTGTCCTATATACTTTTATTCAAAATGTATTAACACCTGAATTACTTCACATTAATTCAATTATTATTATTTTACAGTACTCGCACGTCAGCGTTTAGGAGGATGTTACAATTCTACGATTGTTTCACGAATAGAAGTTTTTCAGCAACATAATCTTGGTTCACGTTCAAATAGCCACGTCGAACAACCATAAGGATGCGTCTTCGGTGAGCTCGGAATATCCTGGATTTAAATCCTAATGTCACAGTTTCACCAACAGTGTTGGAAGAGCACACCCGACGTTAGTAATTATCTTGTAATTCTCATCTATACAAGAGAGAAAATTAATACTGTAAACTGGCTTTCATTAGTACAATTTTAATGAAATTATTTTTGGCTATTTATTCTGTTCAAAAGTCTTTATGCAGTTGCCATTTCTGAAGAAAAATTTGCCGAACATCTTCACGTTACTTAATTTCGTTTCTTGTAAATTAACTTCCACTTAGTGATCAAATAACTATCAAAATGTAATAGTTTGTAATAGGGATGTTTCGTACTATTAAAAAGAGTGAAGATAATTTACTTATTTTTATCAATTGTATTAAACACGTAAATTACCTGAATTATGAACGGGGTCACTTTATAACTACGCCACTGGGCTGATAAGACTTTTGCATGAAGCAAAAAGTGCGAAGTGCGAAAAAACATGACCTTTCTCATCGAAACCTGAATAATAAAAACCTAGAAAAATAAAGTACCTTGCTCAATAAAACTGCATTAAATTTTTCTCGAAATATCTACCAAGTCCATTAAAATCCCAACTAGACATAAAGCAACATACAACTCGTATTTGTGGAACCAGCACACCAGAAACGTAATAATGTTGTCTAGTTTGAGCCAGGGGCATATCACGCCAGCAGGAACCCAGGAATGCCGTTCGTTTGAGCGCATTCCATCAACTACTGTAGCTTCCTAGTCGCATTACGGAGCTTGCGAAATATGCTAACTTCTTCCAAGAATGTACCTAGTATCCTACGGTTAAGAACATAAATCCTAAAAAAACCTGGTAAGTTACGTTAATTTCGCCAAAATATACATACAATCGTATTAAAATTATGTTCTCACTAATATTTTTATAAAGTTCCCTAGGTAAGATAAGAAAAAAATAAGTAATTAATTTTTACAGGACACATAGCCGTCTACATATCCATTTGCATATCAGAAGAAAGGTTTTTGTAGCATTTGGTATACATACATACAGGAAAACCATATTTAGCCTAAAGATTAAGTACTTATTGTTTGAGTTTCTGATGATGAGGCTATTTGCATTTCTTGTAGGGGAACTAGATACATTAACGATATTAAAATTTCATAGTAGGGATGGTACGTTTTATTATCACTGTCTGAACTCAAGAAATTAACGGGATGAGTGTGCCAAGGTGTTGTAATATATTTAAGGGAACATTTGGCAGTTAGAATATTTTAAATCTTATGACACTCCTCTATTAAACACGTCCTCAAACAACATCCAGGACAGTCGCCAGATGACCTTTGATTCTCACAAATCCGAGCTGGTTTTGTCCAACAGAAAATTAAAGTGAACATATTTCTTAGAGTATGGACACCTCAATTGAATGGTTCGTGATCTACGGTTTTGCTGCGAAATGCTTTGTTGCCGATTGGATTAATTCGGAATTAACTGCTGCATATGGTATAATATAAAACGACAGGCACACACTTCCACGATGTATTGTTTTATTAATAATAATTGTCAGTATCAGCAAATAATTATTTGCAAAAGATCTATTAATATTAATATCACGCTGGCTATATAATAATACCAACATAAAAGTGTACCAACGAGTGTAATGAATTTTAAATACTACGTTCGGTAGTAGTTGTAGCCTTTAATGAATTTATGGTGAACAGATCGTATCTCAATAAACAGCAACTACTTAAACTGTAACCATATTTCAAGAACTTCATGAATTCCGTTAAAAGAACTGTCATATTTTCGAATATAATTCAGCAATCCACAAAACGAAACCATCAATATACACTCAGAAATAAATCCCTCTTATTTAAAAGCTTTCAGATTAAAATGATGTACGACTGTAGGCCAAAAGTAACGCTGAATTATGATGTAAAACTGCTTCAAATAAAAATTAGTTTTACACTATTTTTTAATGATGGATAAAGCTCGTAAATTTTCCGCTCGAGAATAAAATATGGGATACATAAAGCAACACATGGAATATCTTATAGTGTTCTTTTCAAAAGACTTTTGGATTAAAATAGTATATCATACGCATGCTAAAGTAAGACTTATATCATAAGGGTTAAATTTCACAGCAGGAAAACTTCTAGGGAGGAACGATGGCGAGCGAAATCGCCGGTGGAATACAAAGTGGGAGCATGAATAGCATCTTTTCATGTTTGTTGTTATAACTTTACAAAAATGCATTTTTCTTCTAGCTCCAAATCTAATTTAATTAAAGAAAATGTAAAAGAATTTTACGAAAACTTAATGATTATTTAATGGTTAATTTTTTATTTATTTAATAGCTTTTATGCTGCCATTTTTTTTACACCGAATCAAACTGTTAGTGAAAAATAACAAGATGTGGGTGTTAAATTAATTATTTATACCACATTTTTTACATATTATTACATCCTGTTAAATCTAACGGGATGAAGTTGAAGTAGTTATAACATTTTCATAAGCAAACACGTTCACTTCGTCTATTACTGATATTAATACATGTAATTATCTGAGATTTTTCATTATTTATCTAGAATAATTACTACTATATTTATTTATTTCTATTCAAACTGTATATTAGATTTACTATTTTCATACGCCCACATGTCACATAGAATTACTTAACCTGCAAATAATTGAACTAAAGTGTACACACGCAGAAGCAAATGTAGTTCTTTAAACCAACTTTAATTACTATTATCCCGTAATACCTTCACAAAATTCATTATGCATTTATTGTATTGTCAGTACGGAAGTATGTCTCTCTCATATAGAAGCTTTACAACTGTGCATTATTTAAGTCCCCTCCTGCTGTGCTATACTTGTTCCTTAAATAATTAATACAAATGCCATGGCATCAATATAAAGCCTTAACTATAGAATCTGCCAACGTATTAACAAATATATAACAATATATTCTCAATTTTATTAGATTGTTATTTAACATTCCACTAAATTTTAGTATGCAAGTAATTAGATAAGATCGGTATTGAGCACCAAATATTGAAGCATTATTAACCGAAACTCTTCGTCAAAATTGTTAAAATATTTAAAGATATTTGTAAGGCTGTTTCCTACGACTACTAGCACCCACCATTAAGAAAATAACTCGATAAGGACATATTGCGATCACGTGAAACGGTACGACATTGATGGAGAAAAATGGTGGAGGCGCCGCTGAGCATTCATTTAAGCAATGCTGATTTATATTCTAGAAGTCTTGTAAGAATACCTAATGAGAACTTCTTAAAACAAATAGTCGCTGATGCCTGCGCTGGTTTTGATGCTTTGTAGGAGATGCTTTTTGGACGTGTGTTAGCTACAGTCCAACTGAATTTGGCAACGCCGTAACTGTGAAATACCGATGCATTTCATTCCGGCATTTTACAAAATTTACGATGCGAGAACTAATATCCTGTATTAATGAAGAACAAATTGACATTTTTCAGGGTGCGTGCTCGTTGCGTATGCGGAGTCACGCGTTGTGATGGAAGCCAGAGGGGTTGGATAGTAGACCTGCACACGTAGATGTATGCGTGAGCCACATTCTCAAACTCGCCGTCCATCGTTGGAATCGCGATGAATATTCATAGACCATATTGCTATTAAATAATTGTCTGTGGAGAATACTTTACTGCATAAAAATATATTTGCTTGAGAATTCACCGCTTCTGATTAAGTGAACGCAAGGAATGATATATGAAGTACTGATACAAATATATTTATCAATATCTATGTATAACAAAACTCCACCGAGCCTAGTATTTACTATAATCTGTAATTATGCGATAATATACAATTAAGCTGCAATCAGTCCATAATAACTTTTTGGATCAATTGTTTGTATGCATCCGCTCTTCAACATATTAAAAAATTCCATTTATAAATTACTATAGTCATTTATTGTTTAATCAACTATAGCAAAATGTTCTCATTAGACACCTGATTACTTTAGTATAAAAATCAACTTCACTATTAACCGAAATGTTAATATTTGGAGTGAATTTAAATGACAATTTCGTAATAATTTGATATGACCAGACAGTAAAATGACATACCTCTACAAACACAATAACACAGTATATTTTTATTATTATAAATAAAAACTCGGATACAATGAACTCGGGTACTACGAGATCTCATATAAGTATAACAAGGCAAATATTAAATATTGCACTATTCTTGGCTTGTGTGGCCCAGAGCATAGTTACCACACATGTCAAAATTACACTAAAAACATTAGTCAAGAACAGTAATTCAAAGTTTTTGGGATCCCTCTAGAGTGAACGATATTTAAGTCCTTTATTCCAAACCGCATACATTTTATATATTCTTTAGATAATCCCTATATTTATAACATTTTACTAAAATTGAAACTATTATCATGGTTTTTTAAACCAAATTCTTGTAAGGCTGTAAAATTAAGTAGTATTAGTAATCCTTAGTTATATAAAATGTTATTAGACTCTTCTTAATAAATACTCGTTATTTACAGGTTTTGACCTTCGTAAATTTGAAAATGTAATTTTACTGACTAGGCGTTTTGTATATTTGCATTTCCAAAAGTTTCATTAAATGAGTTGAGAATGTTCCTCAAATCTTATAAAGGAAATTAAATATACTCCGGATAGCTATCATAAAAATTATTTAATAGTTATTTTAAACAGACTCACATTTAACGAAGTTTATTTAAGAAAATACAGCATATATAATATTGGATCCAATGCGCTCCCCAACGTTAGGCGGAAAATTCAAATATTAATTAGTAATACGAGCTGGCAAAGTGCATATTAAAATATTCCATCAGCAGGTCTACGTGATAAATGGTAATATAAATTGCTCTAAAATTCGCTTAGAAATATTGTTACTATAATTTATTTTTGGACGGTCTAAATGCTTGAAGAAGCGCAGCATCATAGTTAGAAATTAAAATTTCGAAGAGAATTACTACACAAATTTATTTTACGAATATGCTGCGAACAATTAATTATTCCTTTTACTACAAAAGTAGATATACTCTTAATGCCACACATAATATAAAGGGGAATGTCTGTTTAGTTAATGTATTTCTGCGCACTGTCTTGTAAGGGTATTTGACTAAAAAAGAAGAGACACACATACCCTCTGTGTCGCTATTCAAATCGGGACAGTGTACTTCATTGGTATGCATTGAGGATTTATACAGGCATGAAGCCAAAAACATTCATCAAGGTGGATTTAACTGAAACTCTGATTCATTGCGGTTCTAATATATGTTCGGCTTCAACATGTAGCTCGCTGAAAATTATTATTTACCAAAAGTGGCTACTCAACTAATATTCAGTAAACCATAAAAACGTTAGTGGGTGTAATATATATTTTTGCATCATTTATGCTTCTGATCGTTTGAAATTCTACAGCTAGAATATATGCATTTACTTAGAAAACGATAGGATAATAAATAATCAATTAACGAATAAAACTTACAACAAATAACGATAGATTTACATTGAATAATATAGCCTCAAATGTTTACTGTATTCTTACTGTGTTGATTTAATGTTTTATTTAATGATTACATTATCATTCGTAGAAAACCAAAACTGGGAATTCCTGATTTTATTATTAATATATTCATTAGGACATAATCGTTTATAACATTATAATTGTAATTAATAGTAAAATTATTATAATACCAGTTTAATGATTGCATAGCACTAAGAGTAGTTGCAGGATAAAAGTTGTTGATGATATTAGTAAC
This sequence comes from Limonius californicus, assembly GCA_014611495.1. Lineage (NCBI taxonomy): Eukaryota > Metazoa > Arthropoda > Insecta > Coleoptera > Elateridae > Limonius > Limonius californicus. Next base: position 22,734 of record JABXWE010034805.1, read on the forward strand.
TTTTAAATGCGTTATTTGCACTTGCATAATGTATGTAATAAGTAAAGTGATGCGGATTTTTGATATGACTTTTTATTAAAATAAATTACAGTCATACACGGACGATAGACAATAAGATGTTTATGATACACACTGGAAAACTATACTTTGAGCAACAAATACGCAACAAAATATTTATAAAAACCAAAACAAACAATAATATCCTAAGCAAACAGTATACACTATATCCTTATACTATCGGAATTTTACAGCTTAGTATACAGAGTTTGAGATTATAAAGACCATCATATCTTAATACTACTGCCCAAACACACCGGATTGCAAGGTACTGTGTTCCTCTAAGTACAATTTGCAGTAAGTACATTTATTAATACGTATACGTATACCTTATGTTGTACTCTCAGTTGCAGCTATAAATTCAATTTTTAAATATTTTATCAACATAATATACAAAATAATGAGTACGGTCGCTTACATAGTTAGTTTATAAACATGTTAGGTACATCACGCACACTTGATTGCATAAATTCATAAAGAGGTTTTCTACAAATTTTATTTACACAATTTTGTCTTAGGTCTACTAAATTTACACTAAAGGAATTTTTTCAAATTTCATTAAACTAAGTTAGTACAAGCGGTGCTCTGAATTATAATTAAATTCAAAATTTAACAAAATAATTGTAGATCTATCATAGCATAATTAGAAAGAATTTAAAGTTACCAGTGTGATTGGGCCTTAAAAGCTTACGAATCTAAATATTTCACTGCAGTCTAATAACATCAACATTACGTTAAAATTCAGCACGTAAAGGCATAAATCAAAGACCAACTCTACACTTTAAATACAATAGTACTGTGGAGATCCATTTTAACCTGTACTTTACCAAATCGACGATTGGCTACAGCCATTATAATGTATAAAATAACATCACTCTTGAATTTACGTATTTAACAGTATTACGTATTTCTGGATTCGTTTTCTTAGCGTATAAATAAGTACGGGACAGTTATTTCCTACATCTTGTTTATACCACAAACTAGGAATAGCATTACAAATTTCACACGCTGCTTTTACTTCCCAGGATACATTAGATTCCATGTAAAATTTAGTTTCCTTCACAAAATGAAAAAATAGAAACAATATTAATAAAAGTATAACAAACAAGTGATCTCAAGATTTATGTAAAATCGCAAAAATACTTTCCTAATCTTATATTACTTCGAAATTAATAAATAGTTAAAACAGCAATAAATTTTTAGGATTACATTGTTTAACAACCGTCTTAAAAAAATTTACATTTGCACTTGCACCATAATTGTAACTTACATAGTATTAAGGACAACCTTACATCTATTAGGAGCTTGTAATTACGTATATCGTTTGCTCTTCTATGGCACATTTAATTAAATAAAATGACGCTGACGGAGTCATAAGTTCTTGCACTTGAAGTATAAGGGTGAAAATAAAATGTCAAAAAATATTGATTTTCGTGATATAAATAGGGTTTTTTTACTTTGGATTATAATTAATATATTTACACTTAAACACTAAGTATACACATTTTCACAAGATGAGTCCAAAGTGAAGTATTTCGTCGCTCGCTTGACATTGACAGTGGTTTCCGAAGAAGGATGGCTAGACTGGACCGAATTCCGGTTCACCGGAGGCATGAGGCATCGGCACTTCCGGATTCTGTAATAATTGATTAACGTTGTGAGTAACTTAGTATTTGCCAATAATAAATTAATAACTATTTTTAAAATGAAACACATGCATTTTGCAATAAATGTGCGTTAGAATGGAACAAAAGCAGTTTTTGCTGATGGCCTCAAGCTTCCGTGGAACATTACACCCCCGAATAAATTTGTCAAGCGGTGTAGATTAACTCATATTTATTTTTGGACATCATTATATCAATGATTTCACGCCCCTATAACGGCGCATATTTCAACTGCAGCTAAAAGGGTTACACGACATGCAAGTCGAACTACAACTAGAAAATAATGCATCATTGTACCCGAGTTAAATATATATTGAATGTACATCCAATAATTCTACATGTTCTAGGGCAATTATTCATCCGGATTGATGGCACGACAAATAATAAATATTCCAAAAATTTTGGATGAGTTATTCCGTATATATTCATTTTTAAATCATAAATTTAATGTCGTATTAAGTAAACAAACTTTATTTGATAGACGACAAAAGTCCAAAACTTTTATTCTACACACGAAGTAGGTCACACCAAGAAAATACAAAACTCTAAATCTAAACTGTGCACTCCCGTCTCTGCTCAAATATACTTTATCAAAATATATCGTCATTGCATGAGATGCTTTCGTAGGCGGGATGAGGATCTCGTCCATCAATAATTTATTGACCTTTGTTTTATTTTCTGACAAGTTGTAGAGCAATATTTTTCAAATAAAAGTTTCAAATATAAATGGACCGTGTTTATATTTGTATGCGTTTGTTGGCATCAACGCAGAGATGAGATTTTCGTGATCAAAATTTCGCAGTTTGGTTGACACAATGCTGTATAATAAATGGTATCAAGTATTGCAAATGGTAGTTGGACGAAAAGTCGTCAAGATGTAAACAAAACCATTTTTAAAAAAGAACAACTAAATCTTTGAAATCTTTCGCCGAATTCTTGTTTCTAAGATATATAGCATTTGCAATTTACAGTCCAGACAATGCACTGTGCAATAAATCAGCGTTTATAAATTTATTTGAGTTCTATTCTTCTTGAGCCGCTTCACTTAGTTGGCTCTGGTCGTATCTTTGGAAGCCCAAGACTGAGGATATTTATCCCGACATATTATATACGTCGCTGTATGAAATTCGTCGCATCATTAAACTTTCATATGTGCATGTAAGATTTTAGAGCACTTTCGTGGTTTATTGTTGATCTTGTAAAAATACAAAACAGAAAACAAGATGACAAGACAAATATGTCCAGTATAAATTAACATAGCGAGGATAATTTCTATGTACATAAAATTAGAAAAAGCTAGCACCAGTGTACTGTTTAATGTATTTTGTAGTGGATTGCCCAAAAAACCTAAACACTGACATTAAACAGTAAACTCAATTACGTTGCCTTTTATTAGCATACTTGTTGAAAGACAAAAGTGCACTTAAACTATAGTAGGAACACGTTCCAAATTCTCGCTCTTGTTAAACTACAGACAGAAAGCATAATTCGTAAAGTTATGAAGATACGTAATTCTCTAACCATGCTAAGTTACGAATACCTACCTCAACTAAAAGTTTGCTATTCTATTACTATCTACATTCAATCTTCACCTTCTTTACAAATTCTGAATTTGTGGCTCCTAAATAAACGTACTATTCGATAACTCCCTAAACCATATTAACCTGCACAGCCAAAATTCTAGGCGATCTAGGCGATTGCCTGCTTGGTTATTTATTCACACACAGAAGCCAATTATTTAAAAATATTCATGCTTTATGAGTCGATCGTTGAGGTCAACTCTTAAATTAGAAAGCTGCCTACTGGTGTTTAAGATTCTCACTTTCAAACTGATCATCTAATTCGATTTCTATTTGCAAAACAATTTTTATAAATTACTTTTTGATATACGAACTTTAAAAATTTTCTGACATACAACAAGGTGCCTTCCTTATAACCTTATTATATTAACAACACCTACTTTCTTTTAATGCATAATTTCTCTAATTTTTCTATTTAAATGTATGAGCAGTGTCATCCTTTCACCCTTTTAATTTTCAGTTTAAATATGGAGTTCGGTAATTTCTCAGCAATATCATAAAACCTTTTGGGTACTTTGTATGAAAACGTTGTTGCTATTTCATGAAATTATCATATTTTAGTTTAGAGTGTAATAAGATAATTGCAATATAGTAGAATTCAATATCAATTTATTTACCGCTACGCTATTATGACAATGCATAGTTCATGTCGCAAGTGAGATGTCAATATACCGATAATTTCAATATTACTACCAATTAACGTATTTCCTTACTAAGCTAAATTTCCAACCGTATTAATATCATTATAACGAAACCGTTAGTCTTTTCATTTGTGGTAATAGGTAGTAGCAAAAGTCCCATATTTTAAATGAAATGAAATTCACCATACGTTAATATTTGAGTTTTTGTTTGTACTAATATATAAATATGTTGTAAGGTGTTTCTATATTTAGTAATGTTTCTTACAACGTGAACCTATAAAGACAAATATTTTGTCATGTATTTGTGTTGTAGCACAATATTTTTATTATCAATTATTTTTTATTTTACTTGGTTTGTAGAGAAGTGTACATTTTATTTTTAGATTTATTCCTCTCTTACATTCATGTCCTTATTAAGAAAAAGCCTTTAACCAAATCCATTCAGCTTTCTATCTAATTTAATAGCTTATAGGTTTGTTAAAACAATATAAAAGAAATTTATGAATTGCTTT
>JABXWE010034806.1:0-19712 GCA_014611495.1 Limonius californicus
TTTGTTCCAAATTTTGAGTTTGCGTTCAAAAGCTTTAATTTTTTCAAACATGATATGTATAAACTGGTTTTTTTTTCTTGAAGTTCCATATTTAAGTCGTTCCGATGCTGAGTTATATCGACTAGAAAGGCAATATCACACATCTATCTTTATCGTTGTATTGGGGAAATGGATATTCTTTCATTACCACAAACAATTGAATATCATTTTTTAAGTTATATATCCTTGTTAGCATAGCACCTCTACTCAACCAACGTACTTCTGTGTTATAAATTACATCACCATATTCACTTTCCAAATTTTTTAAAAGTTCTTTAAACTGATGGTGATTTAATGCTTGAGATTTGAGAAAATTAAAAAGTTCTATTACAGGTGTTGTGACATTTGTCATATTTAAAGTTTTTGCGCAAAACTTCTGTTGGTGAATTATGCTATGATTAACAAATATTTAACAAATAGAATTGGAATCGTTTCCTCTTACAAATATCGCTAGTTGTGATGTGTCACTGATGTCAGAGCTCTCATCAAGTGCCAAGGAACTCAAATTTTCCAATGCATTCACCTAAAGATACAGTAATATTTTCGGACAGGTTTTCAATTCATCTTCCTATTGTAAATCTTGACAAACTAATTTTGGAGATAATGTCTCTTTTATCAGGAAAAGCTATTTCTGCAGCAGCAGTTAAAGATTTCTTAATCATTTCTCCATCAGAAAATGGTTTTATTTTTTTGGCTAGAATTTGACTAACCGCGTAACTAGCTTTCACTGCCAAATCCGATGAAAAAGTTTGAGCTTCGAATATATTGTATTGTTTATTTAAGCTTTTCTCCAATTGATTCAATTTATCTTTGCGCATTTCGCCTTGGATGTTTTTATTATTTGTGTCATGTTTGGTTGTGCAATGGGCCGAATGTGGTCTAAGTGCATAGAGATGCTTGGAAAACCGCGTCCTAGATCTCGATCTTTCAATCATCATCATCATGTTTCGTCTCGTAATGCCGTTTAATATTATATACTTTTAACACGGATACTGAATCGAAGCATAAAAGGCAAACAGCTTTGTCTTTTACAAGAGTGAAAAATAATCCAATTTCCATTTTTCATTAGAACTTCTATGTTCATCCCAAACTTTTCGTTTTTTGTTTGTTTCGAGAACATTTTTGGAACTGTGTGTAAAAATAAGACAAGTGTTTATAAAAATCATAAGAAATATAATTTTCGGTCGAAGCAATTAGTTTTTAAATTTAAAAATACTGCCTACCTTTTCTATTACAATGACACACTAACAAGTTATAAACAAAATTTCCGCAATGCACGCCGTGTTTCTTCTTGCTAATAATTTGTTTTTTGATGCTGATAAATACCAATAATATAATCCGGTCCGTTAGAGGAAATATTTTGGATGTGCGAATCTAAATCTGGATATGTTTTTTTTTACATTTTTAAATTTTTTTCGACATTTTTACGTTTTTTTTTTAAGTTATTTGTACGGTTTCTTTCGGTTTTTTTTTGATATGTTTACCTTCTTTTTCGAATTTTTTAACATTTTTATCTACTGTCTCTTTCGACATTTTTTTTTTTTTTGATATTTTTACCTTCTTTTTCGAATTTTTTACATTTTTATCTACTGTTTCTTTCGACAGTTTAAAGTTTTTATTCGACATTTTTACCATTTTTTGCGAAAAAATTTTTTTTTACATTTTTACGGTTTTTTTCGACATTTTAAAGTTTGTATTCGATATTTTTACCTTTTTTTCGAAAATTTTTTTAGTCAACACAGATTGCACACAAAAAAGTTTTATGATTTGTGGAAAAACTTTTAATTAAACTTGAAGAACTATCGTGAAACAAGCAATTCGTATGATTGCGAACGACTGTCAGTATAGAGCGCATGCGCCCTTGTGTGCAACTCGCTGGCTTTTCAGGTAAAATAAGCAAACTTAGTCTGAGTTTAGTAACACTACGTAAACTCTGTCGAGCTTGAGTCAACAGTATTAAGCCGATTATTAGAGTTCATTAAATGCACTTTTACCAACCGAACAAACGCCAGCATTTTACAACCAGTTCTCTTGATAGCACATTTTTATGAAATGGGAACTGCTTTAAAATATATCTATATATTTTTTTGTAATTTAATGGCCTTTTTTTCTAATTTAACACATAGAAATACGTATTTAAAAAGTCAAAAAGTAAAACTTTGACGGGCCGCACGAAAAAGTAAGCCGGCCCGCGGGCCGCGGGTTGCTCATCCCTGTATTAAATATCTAAATTAGGCACCTTTTTCCTGATGCTGCTTAACATTTGGGTTATACTATGTTAAATGTATACATCTTGCGACAGACTACATCATTGATGTATGCCTCTTTTGCCTACCTCGTATACCTCTCTATATTTGGACATTATTGAATGATACTAAATTTTTTAACTTTTAAATCAGACGATTTTCTGTAGATTTTTTGCAAATATCTAAATATTTTTTGCTGCCTAATGACTATGAATCTTCTTTGTTTATCGCTATAATTAACTCTATATCACTTTCGTTTTATTTTTATGCCAATTGAATATACATTTTTTCTAATAGTTTTTTTATTATTGTAAATAATTCTGTATCACAGCTATACTATTTTCATGTTCAAAATATCTTTGTTAAAATCTCACCTAGCAATTTCACAGCAATTTCTAATCGCCATTTCGATGTCAAATTAACCACTGAAATCCATGTCAAGTGTTTGCTTGCACTTTTCGACTTTTTATAATTTAACGAGTGAGCTCTAAAAAATATATCTTGAGTCTCTATAATTAAACAACTTCAAAGTCGATTTCTAATGGAAGACCACTGGATATCCACTTGTAATTATGTACAGATAAATTTAATACTTCTTGCACGAAACATATCCTAGACGAAATAGAAATAATTTAGCTTTTTATTAAGGTATACTTTTTTAAATAGGGCGCGATATTTAAAATAAGCTTTAGGAAACAATTTTGTTACTGGAGACCACTATAGACTTCACTCTCTTTATTCAAATATATTATAATTTGATTGCATTTCTATGTAGTATTTGACTGCAGCTGTTAGTTCTTTTTATATAATTATTATTATACAGCTTGCGATTTTTTAAATTACTTTTTAGGACACACGTGTATTAATGGAGACTACCAGGGGTCTTTAGAGATCACAACTTTCTCTTTCTACTGAAACAAACAATTCAATTATATTTTCTGAATTGGATTACACAAAGAAAAGCAATTCTAATACTGAATTCGTATTTTCGATGAAATTGGTGTTTCTGTTTGTTTATTTTGGATAATTCTGTATGTGACTGAAACTATTAGCGTTTTCGGTACTATTATTTACCAACTTTCAAGGCTATTTTCCACGTTTATCTGCCCACCTTCTCGGTAAGCAACAACTCAGATGGTATCATATACAAATTCACACCTAGTTCTGACATATTAATCACTGTTATCTTAAACGTTTTTATTTTGAACAGCGTTTTTCATGTACGGATAAATGCTAACGGCCGTGTAAAATGCAAAGTAGTAGTTGCGTAAGTTCTTCCATTTTGATGGGATTTTTACTACGCAGATTTAACATTGTCATTGTAAAAATACTAGTAATACTTTCCTATTATCTCGTTTCGGTACAAAAAGACAAAATAATCTCATACAAACGTAAAAAAAAATTAAATTATTAAAAAAAAGTAAAGATAAAACTTACTCATTTATTTGCCGGGATATCTAGAAAAGTACAATGTTGATGCTGCGCACAACTACAAATTAAGTCACAATCAAAACAATCACTGGGTTTAATCACTATAAAACAAAAGAGATTCTACCAAGTGTCAAGTGAAAATCGAAACAGTTGACGTTCAAAAATGTCCGTATCTAAACAATCACAAATCGCAAAAATAATTGTGGTTCTAACCCAAAATCGCAAAAGCTTCGACTTATAATCAGAAACAATCGCCGATCTAAGAACAAATGAAGAGAAACTTGCGGGTATCGCGGCCAACTGGATGCTGTTTCAAAATCAACTGAAGAACGCGTGCTGCCGGTCGAGAGTAAATAATAATAATAATCATGTTGTCCTATACACACAATTCAATTTATTTACCCGGCGTACAGGTTACCATTAAAGGGCGTTCATTTATAATCTATGCGCCGAGCAATTGTTGAGACTAATTGCGTCGAGCCGTGTTTTGATCCGGAGCTACGTGGGCGAAGCAACCGTTTCTTCTGTTTTTTACTTTCAAGTGGGTATTTAATCTAACAGTACACGAGAATGAGTAGTTATTTCACCAAAAAAGTGACGTAGGGTGTATTACAGAAAAAAATATTTTTTATCTATGTTTGCTCATACTTTCCAAAAGATGAATTTATAATATTTGTAACACAACAGCAAGAGCAACTTAAACATTTACTAGCAAGAACATTGCAAAACAAAAATATTTTAGACCCGAAGGGAGAGGAAAAAAGAGAAAATCGAATATTTGTTGATGATATGAAACTCACATTGTTGTTTTATTTTATATCTCTAATTATGAAAGCCGCTAACCCTCTTACGGAGTACATACTTTGATTGCGCAATAAGTTCTTTTTGGTATATTGAAGATATCAGTTTACGAAATATATTTATAATAAGGTTTGATTTGTATTTTTATTTTTAATATTGCAAATTTAAAGCATTTCAGTAACACAGCATATAAAAATGCCAATTCTAAGTAGAGTGTAGGCATTTAGTGTTAAACCGGATTTAAAAAAATAATTTATAGTAAATATCGACATATAAACTTTATTTCTTGTGATGAAATCCATATCAGCATAGATAACGACAGAAACCTAAAAGCACAACAAAAATTTAAATTTGGATCATAAACGACATATAAATATTTTCTTCGCTCTCTTTGTAGTATTCTATGTTTCACCATATTCGATCGTCTTAGGTTCGTATCTAGAGTAGTTGAGCTAAATACGTGAAATAAAACACAGGAGAGGTTAAATACTTTTATTAACGTAAATATTAACTGCAGACAGTGCAATTTAACTACCTCCGGTATTCACCTGTTCAGGCTAGGAAACTGCAGGAAACCTTAGCCGAGGTAGTGTGACGTGATTAAACTATTTGCTCAGTGAAACAAAATACTAAAAATGATGGGTGGTTTTCTGAAGGTGCAAGGTGGATTATGAAGTAACTGGAAGCTGCTGCTGACATACCTCGAAGCGCAATTATCCAGGGAAGCCGTGAGCTGGTGAAATTCCTCAACGCGCTGGCAGGTGAAGGGTTAAGGGAACTTGACGCTGCAGCCGAGATACCTCAAAGCGCAATCGTCAAGGGATGCCGTAGCTGCCGAGATACCTCAAAGCGCTTGCAGATGAGGGGTTAAGGGAACTTGACGCTGCAGCCGAGATACCTCAAAACGCAATCGTCAAGGGATGCCGTAAGCTGTCGAGATACCTCAACGCGCTGGCAGGTGAAGGGTTAAGGGAACTTGTAAAGGAACTGTGCTTCTTGATGTTTAGATCAAGAATACCCCTTTCCTGACAATTTACTTCTGCTTTTATAGGCCAAAAACGGGTGCGCGATCGTGAGAACTCACTGCACGTGCACCCCATTTTTAGAAACAACACGCATTTTATGGCCCCATTAATTTTGGAACTAATAATTTTCGTAAAAATAAGTTAATTGTCTGTTAAAAGTCTGAAGGACCAAACTAAATAAATAACTTCCATAATTTGGTATTTAGTTATATCACACATGAGGGTATTCAACAAAAAATATAATAATTTAGAAAGTTTATGGGCTAAACTAAACCAAACTTTTATCCCAACAACAGATGCGTTAAAGTCAGCTGTTATTGCATATCTTACGTACTTCAGATCAACTAATTCGAAGTCATATTGTTAACCTATTTACCTGGTATTTAGCTGAAATGAAACGCTGAAAAGGAATGTTTAAAATATGAAAATATATATTCAACTACCGAATGGGTAGTCGTCTTATAATTCCATTCATTGTATATGAAAGTTGATGTTTATTTTGTTCGTTGCCCTTAGAAATTAGGTTTACTCGTAAAGGACAGACCCTTTACAAAATATAAACACGTGTGAAGGAATGGCCGTTCCCAAGATCAATGAAGCGTGATTTCCAAACGCCAACTAATATTCATTAGCATTTAGTTACATTTAACATGAAATATTTATGCGAGTATAGATTAAAAATTAAAATTATGAGCATGAAGCCCCAAAGTTCAACTGTACTAATATAAACATAAGTGCAAATGCGCTCCACCACAATACCTAACATTACATAAGAAAATTCAACGTTTATGTATGCGTTCCGCTTATTAAATAAGTACCACAACCAATTTGCCTACTAATATACAGTTCATGCCTTGTACTGTATAGTAAACAACTTTGAAAGGGAAATTGATAGCAAAGAAATTTGTCATTGTATATTTATAGATGTCGAGGGAGCCTTCGATGATGCATATATACAAAAAGCAGCAGAACAACATAGAATCGATTCAACCAAAGTAGGTTGGATCAAAGCCGTACTACAAAGCAGGATAGTCTTTACAATTATATGTACCGAAAAACTGGCAGTGACAGTAGCTAGGGGTTGTCTACAAGGTGAAGTTTTGTCACCCCTGCTGTGGTAGCCGGTGATTGTTGATCCTTTCACAAGAAAGAAAAACATTTCCCAATTAAGATGTCGCACATTAAATGGGCTAGAAATTAACCTCTAGGAAGAAGCCAAACATCTAGGAAGAACCTGGACCAAAAACTTTATTGGAACACACATCTAGATAGAACCCCAGAAAGAGCAAGCTTGGCATTATGGGCCTGCCAACGGCTCTCGGGGAAAACGTAGGTAGTCAAATGACACATCACTCATTGGATGTTGACATCTAGGGTCACATGTGTTGGTTAAAAACAAAAATCAAAACAGCGCAGGAGAAACTAAACTAATTTCAGAGAACCTGCTTATACGTTACTGGGGCTATGTGCTCCAATACTACAGCAAGCATACAATCGCTACTCAGTATAGCCCCACTCCACCTAGTAGTAAAAAAAAGCAAGAGATAGCGCCTATAGGCTGTAAAATGGAAAAGACAGAATACCTACCTACCCTGGGGGGCATATGCAAATCCAAAGATATGAAAGAGGACCCTGTATTCCATACGATAAAGGATCGAATGATTCCGAAATTAATTCTGAGAGGCAATTTCCTGTTATTCTCGCAAACTAGTTGCTACCACACTAAAAGTGCATGGGTAATCAGGTATAAGGGGCAGGCATAGGCATGTAGGTCCTGGTGTAAGAATCTCAAAGGCCTTGAGCAAAATCTCTACTGTGTTTCTGGCCGGAACCTAGGCTATTAAAACGTGCATAGTAGTGAACATCGAAAGAATCTACCGCAACGGCAGAATATGTATTTCCTCTGACAGTCAGGCTACTCTTCTGGACCTAAATGCTGACAAAATACAATGTGAACTAGTTTGGGAATCTCGGGAAAATTAAATTACTTCGAAGAACAATAAATTTTTAAAATGGCATTGAAAATGCAATTCAACTTGCAAGGAAATGTGCCGAAGTCCCATTCATAGGCCCACTACCTTCTTGTGGGGTCTCCGACTGTTCGTTGAAACGTTTTAATAACAACAGGTTGGACCAACAAAAACCATGCAAAACAATTAATCTCGATCAAAAACTAAAAATAATCACAGGATTACTAACTGGGTAATGAATAGAGTTGGACAAGTGCATATTTGCATATCTTTTCCTATTGAGCATTTGTTATTTTTTCGTGTATACACGTTTTTTAATGTTTAGACTCATACAAAGTAAATACCTTTTGCATATATTACAACTTGTGGCATGTGGCATATGTTCGTGCATTATTTGTCTTTGAAGGGCATGAAAATGCATATTCTTGCAAAAAAGATTAAAAAATAAAATATCAAACACATTTTTTGGAAATGAATGTTCTATAATTTCTTACAGGGAAATAACTTAATATTTCCTAAATATCTGACAACAGGAAGTTCAGGTAAACGCAGATATAGCTTATAGGACAGAGACGGTATTAGTTGGGTAGGTCCTTAGGTATTCAGTGGACATTTCTTGGAAAATAGTACTGTAGTGCGCGTGTACTACATTTATCGGGTTGCCTTGTTTTGGGTTGGATATGTTTTTGTTATATGTCTACATAGTTACAGAAATCCACTATCTTGTACAGTCACAAATAAATCGTGTTCTCCAATTTTATCCTTTAATTCAATTATATTTGGTGTTCGGACCTTCAGTAAGGTCCTAGCACCATATTTGGTGACCCCGACGTGAACACTTACAGGCACAATATCTTGACAATCGTTTTGCTAATCAAAGATCACCTCTGCGAGTTGAAAAGCGATGGAATAGAGCGGTCAATGACCCCTTGTTTTCGTCGCAGAACGTGACGTGTTTATCATTATAATTTTGGCGTTCGTGCGAGGAATTGCACACGTCCTCCTTGTTCGTTTTTAAAAAACTAAATTCCAAGCGACAGGCATTTGCGTCTGTCGCTTGCAACATTCTTGGTGGCGTTCTTTTGACAGTTAAAGATGCTAGAGGAACTGTTTTTTTTGTGGATACTGGCTCTTCTTTCAGCCTTTTGTCATTAGGGTTTAAGAATTCAACCTTTCATCCACAATCGCCTCCCCTTCTAGCAGCTAATAACACTTCGATTACCACAGAAGGAATCGTTTTTCTAAATTTAAAATTTGGGTTCCTCCGTGACCGTACAATTTCTCGGCCTTATATTTTGGCGAACATTACTATTCCTATCTTGGGTATCAACTTCCTTCAACATTTTGAGTTGTTGGTGGATCCGGTCTTGGGAGTGTCGTTGCCTCGTCGTTCTGATGAACAAGTCGCCAAACTAGAGTCAGACCCGTGTGCGGCAGCTGCTCTCCATACTGGCTCACTCCCAGCTTTTCAATCTCACAGTCCTTTACCTATTTCTACCGTCACGTCTTCCTCTCCTGGTAATTGCGACCTTGCTATGAAGGAGCAATTCTCTCAGAGAACTCTTAATACTGTTTCAAACGTTTCCCGCAATATTTCTGCTCCATCTCCTATCCTTGAAACTCATTCCAGCAGTACTCCAAAACCTTCCAATGTTTTTCGTGCAAAAGCTCCATCGTGCACAAATCCGCATATTCAAACTCTTCTCAACCAATTTCCTAGTATTATTAAAGATTTTGACATCACCAAACTAATTCTTCATGACACTTTTCATAGAATAATCACAACGGCTCCTCCTGTTGCTTCAAAGCCTCGTAGACTTAATCCTAATCAACTTAAGTTTCTTGAAGGTCACCTCCAAAAGCTTTTGAACCAGGGAATTATTCAGCAGTCAGATAGTGCTTGGGCGACGCCCATTCACATGGTGGCAAAACCAGATTGATTTTGGAGAGTGGCCGCAACCTGAATGCTGTTACGGTACCGCACTGCTTTCCCATCCCATTCATGCAGGACTCACTGCAAAGCTGGCTGGGTCCCGGATTTTCAGCAAGTTGGACCTCAAGAAAGCATACTTCCAAATTTCGATTCATCCAGAGGATGTTCCCAAGACGGCCATTACCACGCCTCTTGGTGCTTTCTAATACTTAAGGCTGAACTTTGGATTACGGAACGAGCCAAGTTCTTGGTCAAGATTTATCTCACGGGCTTTATCGAAGCTAAGTTTTATTTTTTTTTATCTTGATGATATTTTAGTATTCAGTAAAAACGTAATGGAACATTTCGACCATCTTGCACTTCTTTTTGAGCGGTTACATAAAAATGGGTTACTTCTCAACATAGATAAATGCGTTTTCGCTGTTCCGGAACTGGATTTTTTAGGGCATCACATTTCCCGGGAAGGAATTTCGCCTAAGTCTTCTAAGGTTCAAGCGATCAAAGTGTTTCCAGTACCTACCAATTAAAAACAACTTCGTAATTGTATAGGATGGATTAGTTATTACCATAGGTTCATTCCTCATTGTGCCGATCTGTTAGCTCCCTTGAATGCATTGGTGATTTCAGGTAAAGCGACCACCAAACCAGTTAATTTCACAAAGAACCAGTTAGAAGTTTTCCTTTCGGCTAAAAATGAATTAGCTAAATTCATGCTGTTAGTACACCCCATACCACATGCCGAAATCTGCAGGGAACTCAAAACGTCGCAGCGGATGTTGTTACTAGGATTTCCGCAATTTCTTTTCTTAATAGCGTCAATTTGGACAAATTAGCTATGGCACAGGTAGACAATCTCGAGCTTCTTAAATTGCGTCAGCAGTCAAATTTGTTTTATCACAAACGGTGCGTGGTAAAAAGATTTGGGTAGATCAGAGTCATGGCGGTTTGCGTCCCTTCGTTCCCGCGGAGTTTCGCTTCACAATTTTAAGCAATTGCATGATTCAGCACACCCTGGTATAATAGCGTCTCAAAAATGAATTTTTCAGTGATTTTTTTGGACGAACATGCGTCAAGATGTCAAAAATTGGGTTATGTCCTGTGACAGTTGTCAACGTAACAAAATTTCACGGCACATTAAAGGTTCCTTACAGCCAATCAATGAGCCAGATCATAGATTTTTTAAGATTCATCTGGACATCGCCCATTTGCCCTCTGTCAGGGGTTGAAGTATATTTTAATAGTCATTGATAGATTCAGTAGATGGCCAGAGGCAATTCCCCTTAAGTCGATTCCAGCTGAAGAAGTAATTGAAGCTTTTATTTACGGTTTGGTTTACCGTTTTGGGGTTCCTCAGTTCGTTACCACTGATAACGCGACACAGTTTACCTCTTCAGAGTGGATGGAATTTTTGAATAGTTTTGGCATTCGTCATGTTAGAGCTTCTATTCAGCATCCCATGAGTCAGGGAGTTATAGAACGATTCCACGGCACGTTAAAGGAAGCACTCAAGTCGGTTGTGTGTTACAGCGGTCGCAAAGATATTTTTTACTTGAAGGTTATGGTATGGAGGGGAAAGTTTCAATCGATAGGCTTAAACCCGCTTACTTTTAAGGGAACTCGTGACATTACACTCACATTCACCTTTTTTAATGTTTGTAAACATTATTTTTTTGCAGTTTTTTTTATGCATACAAACTTTTTTCTTTTTTTCTGTTTTCAGGCCTCAGTCACTTCTCCGTCCTACCCTGTTTTCCCGTTCCAGTTAAATTTAATTTAGTTTTATGGATCTTTTGTATTATTCTATCTCACTTGTATTAGCCTTAAGTTTTTTTATTGTTCAATGCCAACTTGTTTTTAAGGATTATTTTAAAAAATGTTTTCCGCATAAGGGTTTTTTAACTACCACAGTCGTTCCAAATATTTGATTACCTCTATAATGTTGGTCAAAATTTTGTTTCGAACACGTGATTGTGGAAGTTTTCCCTTTAACATGCGCTTTTTTCTTTTATTGGAGGGAGGGGGAGGGGTAAATGTAGTGCGCATGTACTACATTTATCGGGTTGCCTTGTTTTGGGTTGGATATGTTTTTGTTATTGTTTACATAGTTGCAGAAATCCACTATCCACAGTCACAAATAAGTCGTGCTCTCCAATTTTATCTTTTAATTCAATTATATTTGGTGTTCGCACCTTCAGTAAGGTCCTAGCACCATAGTACATATTTGGGAATTTTGCCAATTCTTAGAAGTCATCGACATTCTGTATTTAGTGCATACCAAAGGGGCTGGTAAGTTCAGTTTGTTTTCTGCGTCATTCATTTCTTGACAGAGAAGTATGCAAGTATAAATCCGAGATTTGTGAACATGCCTAAAGTTGGTAGTTCAAAAACCGATATAATTAAGAAGTGGTTGAAGCCGCAATCATGCTTCAAATATGATGGAAGTGTTGTGTTTTGTACCGTTTGCACAAAAGACGTATGCATCCCGTTATTTTAATTTAATAAAACATTTTCTCTATTTAAATATTGGCAACCCAGAACAACCCTTAATGTCAAATTAAACAATTAAATTCCAATTCGTTATTTGATATTATCATCAGTCATGGGATTTAAGAATTAAATTAGAGATTTAATTACTGTAATATTGCATAGAAATCGGCAAAGCTCCCTTCAATTAGTTGTCATATCCTCTAAGCTCTAGTAAATTATTGCACTTAGTTATTGTTTTTACAGATCAACGTTAATAAAAAGTTTCAACTTGATCAGCACTTAGCTACTGGCCCACATGAAAAAAGTACAAATAATGCAAACCAGTCATAACAACAATTATTGCTGAATTGTTTAAACAACAACGAAAATTTTAGCAACTTTAATGACGATTTGTGTAAAATGATGATTTCGTGCAACATTCCATTAAATAATTTGAACGTTCATTTAAACAATTCTTGAAAAATATACAGAAGAAAAAGTCGTTTCCCGGAGAACAGCTTCCAGAACGCACATTCCAAAATTATACGAAGCAAATCTTTAAACAATTAGGAACGTTATTTCGAATAATTATATTTGGTTTAGTGTTGACGAAACCGCAGATGCCAGAGGAAGATATATTGCGAATTTTATTGTTGGTATTTTGAACGGAAATCCTTCTTCCAGCTTTTTAGTTGTTGTTAAACAACTCGAAAAAATCAACCATTTGACAATTTCACGTTTCGTCAGTGAAATCCTTTCATTATTATATTTGCCAAATCAAATGCCATCAGAAAGGATTTGGTAACTGATGGTGCAGCATATATGGTGAAAGCTGGTCAGAACCTAAATTTTTTTCCTAATATAATGCAAGTGACCTGTTTGGCTCATGCAATGAATAGAGTAGCCGAAAAAATTAGAGTCGAGTTTCCTTTGGCGAATAAACTAATTATTAACAGGAAGAAGGTATTCCTGAAATCACGAGTTCGCATGGAAGTTTACAAAGAACGGCTTAAGGATGTTCTTTTACCTTCACAGCCAATCCTTACCAGATGGGGAACGTGGATTGAAGTCGCTTTATTTTATTACGAACATTATAGTGATTTTAAAATTGATGTTAACTTTTTTGATTCAAGTTGTTCTCAGTTTGTGGCAGATTGTCCAAGGTATTTTGAAAAGTTCTGAATTGGAATCTCAATTATCCTACATAAAGGTTCATTTTTCTGAAATTCCCAACATTATTAATAAACTGAAAACACAAAACCCTGCTTCTCCTGGATTCTTTAAAATTATTCGAAAATTTTCATTCCATCCTTAATAAAAATAAAAGTAAAATATGTAAAAAAATTAGTAATAAAATTGTCGATTTCATTCAGAAAAACAGCGGAGTTTCCACTCTAAAATTGATAAAACATATTTTAAATGGAGATTTTTCAAATAACGACGAATGTTTCGGTGTAAAGAAATCACATTTGTTTAAATATTGCCCAGTGACCTCGTGTGTGTGACATAGAAATAAGTTTTTCCAGCTATAAAAATATATTGGAAGATAAACGGCAGAATTTTCTAGTTGACAATATTGAAGCACATTAATTATTGTAATACAACTTATAAAGAATAGATTGTAAACAGAATATTGTATGCAAACTTTGTTGTTTATGTTTCTCCTATATGTTCTCTATTTTTCGTGTATATAGTTTCAAATGTCAAGAACATTTTTGTAGTGTGATGTAGGATATGCTCCTTTTCGTATATGATCCTATTTAAAAATACTGAAGAACGATAATTGTATTATTGCGCTTTTAACAAAATACGATAGCATTTGATTCAAAACTTGCTTTAATTTACGAATTACAGTTTAAAATCAATATGAGAATTTATCGTATTATGCCATATACAATTTTTATGAATTGAATATAAATAAAATTTGTTTTTAGTGCATATCTCAATAGGCGGTCTAGGACATTTAGGCGCGGCCGTTAGGGTTCGGCCGTTAGGGCGCCGCCGTTAGGGCGCCAGCCACAAGGGCGCGAAGAAACTAGGGCGCGGGCCGTTAGGGCGCCGAGACACTAGGGCGCGTGGACATTAGGGCGCGGTCCGTTAGGGCGCGAGACTCGGTGTTATAACTTGTTACTCATCTGTATTTTAATTTTAAATAATAATAATTTATTTAAATTATTTATATATTTAATATTAATTTATCGGCTGCGTGTCTATAAATTCTTTTAATTGGACTAATTATACGATGTACAACCATACAGGATAATACCTGATAAAGTAATAATATTTGTATTTACATTTATAAAACACATTTAAAACAAATTGCCATGTCATATCAAAAATCCAAATTTTTATCTTCTTATGAAACAAATTTTCTAATAGGGATCTAGTTTTTAAGATACGAGGAAGTTTGTTAAATAATTCTGCACCAATATAGTGGGTATACCTTTGGGCGATTGTTTTTATCGTTCTTGGTACTATAACATTCAAATTAGATTTCCTTCTAATTGTACGAAATGTATGAAAAAAGAACAGAATGTCGGTGTTTAATATAAAAGCTACAAGATTGTTTACATATGCTAAACTTGTTTTCAGACTGAACAACTCTGCAGGAGAAGAAAATTCTGATTAATTAATATAGGTAACTTGAAATAGGTAATTATTAACAGTTATTATGAACTCATCAAAGATAGTACATATGATTTTCTGCATTACTTATTACATAAAATCTGTAAATAATAGGAAAACCAAGTGATAGCTTAATAATAAAATTATTTTAAAAACAAGAAGTGCAGAAAAGAATTGCTGCCCTTTTCTATAATTTTACTAACGCTTCTATCCGCATTTTTTTAGTTATACAGTTTTAAAGACTGACTAATACCGTAGAGGCGTAGACTAATAAATTAGTCTACGCTAATACACGTACACGCTAATGTACGTATTTAGGTGTTTAATAATTATAATTAGGGAGTTAGTGATTCTGACAATTAGATTTGCTAAAACTGTTTTCAGATGGGATTGCACTGCGGGGGAAGAAAATTTTATTAAATCTACAATATAACGTTGAATGACCTATTTACCATTATTAAGATAACCTGTAAAAGTTTAAAAAATCGAACATAATTTTCTGCATTGTATACAAATCTGTACGCAAATATTTCATTTTTAAAACCACAGGAAACCCAATTATTTTAAAAACAAGAAGGAAAGAAAAGGAAGGTCGGTTCTTTTCGGTGATTTTACTAATCCTTCTATTTGAATTTTGTAACGTCATACACTTTTGAAGATACTGGATGATGTATGGCTAGTTGCATATTCAAAAAAATCCAAGGGCCGGTTGAGAAATTTTTCGTCACTCCTTATACGCCTTAATGACTAGAGCGCGGAAAAATATGCATTTGCGTTTAATTTAGCTTACATGCAGCTTACATGCAGGGCAATGATTTTCGACATGTATACGAATTAGGTCCTAGAAAATCCATTTTTGAAAGTTTTAATTCGCATATATTTCCATATTTCAAGAATGTACTGCATCTTTGCATATATGTGCATATTTAATTGTCTTAAGACATACATAATGCATATAATTAAATTTTTTACTAAAATATAGTCAAAAATTTTAAGTTCTGGGGTATTGAATTTTTTTCTGGAAATTTCGTAATACTCTCTCAACCTTTATTTTACGACTCTTGTTCTAGAAAATAAAGAAGCTCATTGAAGGGATTTTCCAAAGTGGCGCATTTTAACAATTCTCCAGGTAACTAACTATCTTTTACCCTTTCATCTTTGGTTTTATGACTACGGAGATAACAATTATTACCTATGCATACAATTTACAAAAACCAGTAGAATGTTGTGCCCTTGCTTTCTTTTATTATTCAATGGTTGTAAATTAGTGAACAGTTTAACAGAGTTATTTGGTCTTCTGTGCATTTGTTTAAAGCTGTTTGTGGTACATTAAAAATGCCTAAAATTGGAAAATCAACTGCTGATCACTGTCGATTGTGGATAAAAAAAGACAATGAACTAGAAACGGACAGAAAAATTATTTTTTGTCAAGCGTGTTCTAAGAAGGTAAACTTTTTCCTGCAGTAAACTTTATTGAATTTGTTGTCGTCTAGCTATACTGTTTTGTTATTTTTATCACAATTCCGAATTCCATTCGTTACCCTAATTATTCTCTGACATTAAAAATGTCTGTTTGTATTTGGCAGATACCATGCTCCAGTACCAAGTGGATTAGCATGTATCTACAGCACTTCACAAGGAAAACATTAAACGGGCTTCCTCTAAAGCTCAACGGTTAATTACTACTTCGTTTGCTACTGGAACACCAGATTTTCATAACTTCAATGCTGATTTGTGTTACGCTTTAGTGGCTTTTAATATTCCATTAAAAAAGTTGGATAGTTTACCCTTTAAACAATTTTTGTCGAAATACTGTGACAAACATATTCCTAGCCAATCTATATCACGTAAGAAATATATTGATAATCTTCATGAAAAGACTGTGAATGAAATCAAAACTAAAATAGCAGGCAATATATTTTGGATAGCCGTTGATGAAACTACAGACGCCAAGGGACGTTATGTGACAAATTTAATTATTGGAATATTAGAAGATACTGTTCCAGAACCGTTTTTGCACAGCGTTAAACAATCAGATACAACAAATAATTTAACAATAGCCAGGTTTGTAAACGGCAGCTTGTCAAATTTGTTTCTACCGGAACAGATACCTACCGAAAATTTACTTTTAATGTTATCCGATGCTGCGTCGTATATGGCGAAGGCGGGTAACTTTTTAAAAATATTTTTTCCAAATTTAATCTACATACTTGACCTGCTTAGCTCATGATATTAACAGGGTGGGGGAAGCTATTCGCTAACACTATAAAACTGTAAATAGCCTGATATCAAATATGAAAAAAATTGGTTATTAAAGCTCCGTTAGGGGTTTAAAATTACAAAGAACATTTTCCAAATCTTCCATTGCCCCCAGAACCTGTTATTACCAGATGGGGTACGCAGTCATGTTTTATGCAGAACATTTTCAAAATCTTAAAAAGTTTATAACAGATTTTGAAGCAGATTGTGCTGCGATGAACGAATGTAAAAAACTATTTTTGGACAAACATTTTTCATGTTTTATTCCGGTAATAAAAAATTTACAAATTATTAGTTTGCCTTTAACGGAATCCCTACATATGATAGAAGAATTGCAAGAAAAATGTAAAGCAATCAGTACCCTCTGAAACCGGTAAAATCATAACACAAAAATTTTCTTCTGTTCTAAAAAACAATCCCGGTTACGAACAAATCAAACACATATATGAGGTTCTTAATGGATCTAAAATTTCGAATGAAGCTGTAAATATTGATCCATTACTTGTAAGCAAATTGAAATACTCGCCAATTACATTATGTGATGTTGAGCGCTCATTTTCTGCTTATAAAAATGTATTAAGCGATAGGTGCCAATCTTTCTTAATGGAGAATATGGAAAAATATTTAATTGTTTATTGTTTCAGTCGATAATTAAAATGTAATTTAAATAATGTTTTTTTGCGTTTTTAACTTATCTGTAGTTTATAAACCTATGCTATGCTGCTATTTATTTAGGAAATAAACTATTAATGTTTAAACGTCTCTTTTTTTAGGAGTGTTAATTTTTTAATATGAAATTTGTGCATATTGCATATATTTCATTTAAACTGCATATTAAGCGAATATTTAAGTCATTTTATTGTGCATCCGCGCCCTAATGTCCACGCGCCCTAACGGTCGGCGCCCTAACGGTCGGCTCCCTAACGGTCGGCGCCCTAATGTCCACGCGCCCTAACGGTCCGCGCCCTAGCGTCCACGCGCCCTAACGGCGGCGCCCTAACGGCCGCGCTCTAACGGCCGCGCCCTAATGTCCGGCTCCGCTCAATAGGTTACTGCATATTCGTGCATATATTGAAGGCTTTTTGTGGCATATACGAGGTCTGATCAAAATGTATCCAGAATGGCTTTATTTAAAAAGAAATTACAAGATTTATGAAATCAATATTTAATCGCCTTCTAAGTAATCCCCCTCCGCAGCGACATACTTGATAAAGCGTTGCTGCCATTGCCCAAGACGTTTTTTAAATTCTTCTTCTGAAATAGCGAGCAGCTGCTTCGTCGTGTTCTGCTGTATCTCCTCAATGTCTTCAAATCTTTTCCCTTTCAAATGGAATTTGATTTTCGGGAATATAAAAAAGTCGCTGGGAGCAAGGTCTGGCAAATAGGGTGGCTGACGAACCTGTGGAATACGGTTCTTAGCAAGAAACTGCTGCACAAGTTGCGATATGTGGGCAGGGGCATTGTCATGATGCAATTGCCATTCGCCATTCTCATGCAAATCCGGCCTTTTCCGACGAACTGCGTCCCTCAAACGTCGCAGAACTTGGCAGTAATACTCCTTGTTGATTGTCTGGCCCGATGGAGCGTATTCATGATGCACAATTCCCGTGTAATCGAAAAAAAAACAGTCAGCATCGTCTTAACATTGCTGCGGCTCTGTCGTGCTTTTTTAGGTTTCGGAGACTTTGGGGTCCTCCACTGTGAATACTGGGCCTTAGTTTCGGGATTATACCCATAAACCCACATTTTATCGCCAGTTACGATTGTTTTTACAAAGTTTTCGTCGTTTTTGACGCACTCAAGCAACTCAGTAGCAGCTGAAACACGGGCATTTTTTGTTCAGCTGTGAAGAGTTTTGGTACAAATTTGGCTGAGACGCGTCTCATACCCAAATTGTTCGTAAGAATTGATTGAACTGAAACGAAACTAATGTATAGGTCTGAAAATAACTCACGAATAGTGATTCGGCGATTTTTCTGCACAGCTGTGGGCACAGCTTCAATATTTTTTTCACTTTTGCTGGTTGTAGGTCTTCCAGAACTCGGATCACTCTCAGCACTTTTACGACCATTTTTAAAGCGTTTATACCACTCATAAACTTGTGCACGGCTGATACAATTTTCACCATGGACTTTCTGTAACTTTAAATATGTATTTTTGCAAGTGTCTCCAAGTTTTTCACAAAATCTGATACAAATTCGTTGATCATTTTTTTCAGACATGATAAATGCGCCAGACAGTTATCCATATGTCACCAAAAAGCATAATTGTGAAACAACCGATTGAGCAAGGCCAATGTGGTTCACAGTACATGTGTAATAGATGCAAAGGTCATTTTGTGCAAAACCAGATCCTTGAGTGTTCAGTCATTGCAAACTTATGAAACCGTTCTGGATACATTTTGATCAGACCTCATATTAGTGCATATAATCTATTTACGATTGATTTGCCATCCAACAGGCTGTAGAAATCTGGGGGAATGTGTGGTATCATTGAAATTTGTCAATTAATTAAGTTGGTTTATGCTAGTTTTTCTTGATGGAGGTTATGTTTTTTGAAAGCAGGCAATGTTGCCAGTGGAGCTTGTTTGTTCATTTAACGTCCGCCTATTTCTGCTCAATATTGGTTTATAACACTTAGGTATAATAATGATTTCATTATAAATAAAATAATAACTGTAATGTAAATGTTGTCGTAACACATACCAAATACATATTGCTGTTCTTTTTACACGAGAATTTTGAACTCACATCGTATGTATACAGAGCATATTCCACGCCATTCTTTGTTGTCCCATATTTAGGTCTTGCAGCAAATTAAGAAGAATTAACGTCCATGCCGCTCATGTTTCAAATTGATATTATGGTAGTCCAGTGGTTGACTGTTTGTCTCTGGTGCTAAGAGACCCAAGTTCGTA